>PVLC010030654.1:0-19354 GCA_004027655.1 Graphiurus murinus
AAAAAAAAAAAAAAAAAAAAAAAAAAAAAAAAAAAAAAAAAAAAAAAAAAAAAAAAAAAGTTTAAAAAGAATATGTTCAGATAGATTTATTTTCCCTTTGATAATTTCCTTAGATACATTTGAGGTCATAATTTATTCAACACTAATATTCCTACAATGACTATTTAATGAAAAGTAAGTCGTGACATTGAGTTTTTTAGGTGCTCTCAACACAGATTTCTAGGCATAGATTTACAAGCATTTTGCCTTTACCTCTTGGATTTCATGTTGAAAAATTTAGGCTGAGTAGCAGCTACGCAAACACTTACTCTACATCTTCTACCATTTGTTTCTTCATTTTCTTTTTTTGGCACTGGGGGTTGAACTCAGGGCCATTCTATATTCAAACTACATTCCAGCCCCTTCCTTCCTTCCTTCCTTCCTTCCTTCCTTCCTTCCTTCCTTCCTTCCTTCCTTCCCTCCCTCCCTCCCTCCCTCCCTCCCTCCTTCCTTCCTTCCTTCCTTCCTTCCTTCCTTCCTTCTCTTTCTGTACTGGGGATTGAACCCAGGGGTATTCTACCTCCAAGCTACACCCCCAGTCCTATTTTTTTATTCTTTTATTTTGAAAAAGGGTCTCACTAAGTTGTGCAGAGCCTCACTAAGTTGTGCAGAGCCTCACTAAGTTGTGCAGAGCCTCACTAGTTGAGGCTGGCCATGAACCCAGATCCTCTGGTCCCAGCCTCCCAAGTACTGGGATTACAAGCGTGCACCACCACATTGGACTTATTTTTATATTTTGAGACACAGTTTTGCTAAATTGCTGAAGGTCTTGCTAAGTTGCTGGCCTTGAAACTGATATCCTCCAGTGTCAGCCTCTCAAATACTGGGATTGCAGGTGTGCACCACCATGCCCAGCTTGTTTCTTCATTTTCAACCAAGACTTGGAAGTTGTTTTTTAATCCAGTCTGTAGTTAGGGGTGTGGATACTTACAAATGGGCTGGGGCATTTCCTGAGTATCAGTTCCTGGCTGCTCCTGCTTAGCTGGGATAAACCACGGGGAGCAGATGTGGATGTCCCTGCTGCCATTGGCACGCGGGTTTGGGGGGGGCACGGCAGGTACCTGCCCTCCCTGGGGCACTCTCTGGCTATTGACTGTTCAGCTCTTTTCTGTGCTTTCTCCCATGGCCCCATCTGCGCTTCTAGAAGAGTGGGGAGCTCTGGCTGAGCCCAGCTTGCATCCCTGTTGGTGGCGGCTGCTGCTTTTCCTCAGTGAGTCCAGTGGAAAGTGAGTCCAGTGAGTCCTCCTCCGTGAGTCCAATGGAAAATACATATTCGGGAAAGTCAAGCTGAGTTGGGTGAGGAGGAGCAGGCTCTGGAGGTTCCCCGAAAGGTTTCATAAAATTGCAGAGTGTACAGGAGAGAAACTTCACAGATTCCTGCCGCCTCTGGGAGCCAGAGCAGAGTTGATGAGCAGCAGTGTCTAGAGGCGGAGCGTCAGTGGGAGCAGAGGAAGATGGATGTCAGGGTTTAGATAGAGAACATCCGTGCGAAGAGCTCATGCATTGGCAGTGCAAACCGCTCAGAGGTGATGCGATTGGGTCCTGAGAGATCTCCTCCGTGGATAAATCCATTGAGGGACGGCTGGATTTATTAGGTGGCAAGGCAGCAGGTAGAGTGTGGATGGGAGTCCCCGGGGTGTGGCTTCGGGGATGACCTATGACCTTCGACCCCTCCCCTTGCTCTCTGCTTCCCACCGCTATGCCTGAGCGGCTCTGCAGAGGTGACCCAGCCTAGAACGGACTGAAACCTCGGAAACTTCCAGAACCATGAGCAAATAAGTCTTCCTTCCTCTAAGTTGTGGTTTTGGGGTATTTAGGTTTCCACGATGAGAACGTTCACGGAAACAGCGTACCACTCAGGAAGGTGAGAAAAATAAGAGAAGAAAATTTTATTCATTGATTAAATTTCATATACATTTTGAAAGAAAAGTCATTGGCTTTTATCTATTATTTTCTTGCAGAGTTCTGTCCATACATAGGCGACAAAATCTCAGTCTTTAATGATAATGTGCTTAGAATGAAACCACTGAGATTTCACTTTCTACTTTTCAGTAAAGGGAGGAAGAAAGGGGGTGATGTTGGGATAATGAGAGCACTATTTTGTGAAATAAAATGAGAGCGATATTTTATGCGAGTGACAACACATTTTGCATTTAATATTTTTTGGTAGTGTTTCAAGTAGACTATCTCAAAGACAGGAAGAGGTGTAAATTAACCAAACAAGACAGTAAGATTATAATAATCCAGGTGGGGAATGATTAATAAAGATTCATGAGAAATGCTGTGATGTCAGGAGAGAATAAAGCCCATCTCCTTCCTCTCAGGATCCCTGTGTGATCTCGAAGATGAAGGAGCACTGAACCCACTTAAAAGCCTGTTCATGAATCGAATAGACATTTCTCAAAAGAGGAAATTCAAATGGTCAATAAATATATGGAAAAATGTTCAACATCATTTAGCCCTGAGAGAAAATGCAAATCAAAACTACACTGAGATTCCGTCTAAGAATATATATACATAGCCTGTCATGTCCATATGTTGAGAAGAAAAAGCTCTAGATTGTTGTATAGCATACAATGCTTCTTGTTGAACAACAAAAAAGACAAGATCTATGAGAGGGGGATCAAAGGGTTCCATCTAAAACCTGACATGAGAAAGGGAAGGAAGGCTTTCCTTTCCTTAAATGATCTTTCCCTTGACTTTTTGTAAGAATGTTCCGAGAGAAATAAAAAGATAAGGAGAGAAGCCCAGAGCTCACCTCTAAGAGAAGACTGTGGATTAAGAGTCAGAATGTTGGGGTCCTTTATTCTGTTTGCTATGGCCATACCTGCTATGGAACAGAGGGTGGAGGAGACAGGTCTGGGTCTTCCTGTCCCACTTGGTTCAGCCTGGGTGTGTGGACAGTGCTTCTGTCTGTCTAAGGGCCGCTCCTCCACAGCACCAGGGCTGGGGTTCTCAGTCTGGAGGCACTATTTCCTCCCCTTGTCTGTCTTTTAAGGCCTTGGGGTGGTAGTAGCTTCCCACTTCACTAATCTTTGGGTATCTTAACCTCTCCTCCTGTTCTTTACGTTTCCCTAAGTTCATCTCAACCATCTCAAGTGGGATTCTCTTTCCTTGGGATTCTGACTGATAAAGTGAAACCCAATCTATCTCAAACCTGACAGAAAGCTACAGTGAGCTGAAATTGCCAGTTGGAAAAATCTGGATGATTGCCACTACATACAAGAGAGCAAGCCATTTATTCTTTAAACATTCCAAGAAAATAGGCTATAGAAACTCCAGGTACAAAAGATCTGAAGAACTGAATCAAAGTCAACTAGGATTAATTATATTAATCATGTACTTTTATTATCACCGGAAGTACCTGCTGTTAAAATGACACATTCCAAACAGACTTGTTCAAGACTAAATCATGTGAACTACAAAGAATGTTTATTAAAATTTAAGTAGGCCAAACGCACAATTCAGAGCACAGCTTATGTAATACTTTTAGATTCTATTTTTCTGAAAAGAAAAAGAAAAACTGATTTGTTGCCCGAATATTAGAAAATGCAATGCATTTTAGGAAAGTATCAGAACTCAGGTAGCTGTTTTCCCTTTTTGAGTCTGGTAAGTGAAGTTTTATCTTACAGATTAAGTATTTCTGTAGTTTGTATCAAACACTCTGCAAAATGCCCCATAATGTCACTACGTATAAGAATTTCATGTCCTTAAACTACAAAAATATAATTTTTAGAAACTGTAAGTGAGTTTCTGTAGCTTTAGAGATTTTAGTTTTGACCCATTCTTTTGGTACGTAGTGGCTGGCATTATGGAGTAATACTTGAATACAATTTGATTGGCTTGAAATTAAACAGTCTGACTGAACTGAGGATGGAGAGGAAAAGAGCTGAAAGATGAGAATAAAGATGTTCATGAAGATGTTCTTAGACTATTCTCAAAGGTACATGTGGAGTACAAGGAGTGGAAGACATAAAGGCATGGTGGGTAGAGGTAAAATGAAGATGTGGTAGCAACCCAGCGGTGTGCTGGCTCTGGGGTTACTTTTTTAAACTGTTTCTTTCTGGGAATGCCTCCTGTTTTGTGTCCTCTTTGGGATAGAAGTTCAGTAAGAAAGACTTACAGGAAAAGCTTGCCACCAAGCTGAAGGGTTAGGGGTCTGAGCAAAAGACCTCTCCAAGGGGTTGCAAAGAATATGAATATGGTTTATATAACTCCAGAAAAGGTAAGCAAATTCTTTTGCGGCCATTTCACCCTACTAACTTGGTGATGTTATCTGGTTGGTAATTTGTTTTCAGCGCTCCTTTGCAAATCCCCCTTGAGAGCTTTTCACTAGCAGCACTGCCCCCTAGTGTTCTCTTGCTTTGGTGCAACATAAATGAAAAAAAAAATCTCAAGATTTATTTTCAATACATTTACTATTGTATCTATCAGTGTATTCCTATTTGAGAGTATATCTTCCTGTGGGTTAGAGATTACACTATATTTATTTGTACTGAGATGATGTTAAATCATGTTAAACTGGAATAAATTTTTCATTAGCAAGTAAAACAGAAATGTTTAGATGTCACTAAATAATTTCTGATTTAATGAGCTGATAAAACAAACTGCCTAGTATTTTTGAGTGCCCAATGTTTTAGTCATGTAAAAAATGCCATATTAAAAGCAAAATCTGAGTAAGCTTAATTTTACACTAAACTTTAAAATTTCTGATATTTGAAATACTAATGTGATCTGATTTGAGGGAAGTAGTAAAGATGGAGGAAAAAAGAGATTTAAAAATTTTACATATCTAGTTTGGATTGGATTATGTTTTATTCAAGAAAATTATTTAAAAGTGAGTTCATTCTCATGAAATATAGGAATACTATTCATAGCATTAGGACAAAGTATAGAAATAGTAATCATATACTTATTCATCTAAAAATTGAGATGACCAAGTTTTCATATTATAGAAACTTAAATGATTCAGGAGAGATAAATTATATATGAGTGTTTTCCACGGAGCATTTCACATACCACTGGTGGCAAAATAAATTTCTTTGGGCAATGCAAGCACACAGGCTTTTAATTGTTATGCAATTATTGCAGTGGGCAATCTTGAAAATGTAACTGAGATACCAAATCTATGAATTGACAGCTATTAATATTTAGGATCATCTTACAAATGAATTGCAGTGCTCATGTTCATAGGTTTTTAGTTGCTTTAATTCTACAATTAAAGTGGATTAGAAATACACATTTCAGAATTTCCCAAAGCCTAGATTTTGCTGCTTCCATCTGTCTGGTGTCATTCAACCTGTTCCTCTGTCTAATATTTTCTCTGTAAGTTGTAGTTAGACTAGAGTAATGCTGTCCACTAGGAATGTAAAACAGGGCACAAATATGATTTAAACTTTATAATAGACATTTTTAAAAGAAAAAGGAAGGAGTCAAAATTAGCCTTCATAATATACTTTTGTTTAGTTGATATATGCAAAATATAATAAATATCAACAATTATTTATGGAGTTTATATCCTTTTTTTCCTGCTAAGTGTTTACTATCTGGCATGTATTTTACACTTATAGCACATCTTTATTTGACCTAGCAACATTCCAAATGTTCAGTAGCCACCTATGACTAGTATTGAATCACATAGATCTAGGGGCATCATCAAATTAATGTTGAATTTGGGGCAAAAATACCCCACGGGTGATGCTATACATTTCCACCCAGAAGAACATGTCTGATGGCCTTTTGAGATGTTGGCAGTCATTGACTATCACTCTCCACATCCACGACTTCAGTAAAAGTTGCAAAGCTGTGATGTTGGCATTTTCAAATTCTTTCTTCATTTATTAGATGGAATACTATAAAGAGAAACATCTCAACTACCTGATTACTTAGTTTATATAGGGAAGACAATGTGTTTGATCTCTTCCCTTTATCTGCTAGCTTAAATAATAATAATAATGTTGCTTTTCTACATTTTCAGGTATAATCAGTAGTATTTTATATTCACAGCATCACTAGAAATTCACGCATTTTAACACATTTGATGTGTTTCTGTCCACCATAGTTGTTGCATTTACTATTGTTCAAATTCTCCCATCTTTGGCCACTGGGGCTTCTTAAATCAGCAAGTAGCCTCTGCTCTCCCGGGCTTGTCTGCACATTCCCTGCCGCAGACCGGCCGCCAGCTGCTTCCTCACAGAGATGTTCAGTGGCCACTGTGATTCCATCCTTTTACAGTGGATGTCGTGCGAAGAGGTCATGGTCTCTGTGGGAGTGAGCACTTGCTAGGCCTTTTCAGAGAGCAATGATAGGAAACATTTGGTTGAGTAAATCAACATCCACCATGAATTCAGGATGATATCTCTTATTCAAATTCAGGAGTGTAGGACTTTTTGTTTCAACTGTCACCCTTTTGTCAGATTTCAGGGTTTTAAATGATCATGAGTATATTAATCTTTGGTTTTAACCATAACACACACACACACACACACACACACACACACACACACACACACACACCAGTCTCAGAATAAATACAAAGACTCGTCCACCAGCAAAATGATTATAAAAGCCAGTTTAGGATTCTTTGCGGTTGCCTTTGGCCTTAGGATTGCATTCCGGTAAACAGTGAAATGACTGCAATCTAGTCCTTTTAGCACTGCTATGCCACCTGCTGGAGAGACAGTCTCACTTTAGTTTTGATATTTAGGGACTTCTTTATTTTACTTTATTAATTTATTTTTGTTTTGTTTTCATGGTGCCGGGAACTGAACCCAAGGATAAATAGCTTGAAGTTTAATTTTGTTTTATAATTATGTGAAGTTTTAGGACTCTAAAGTTTACAAGACAAATCTAGTTTCTATCTCTACCTCCTTTATCTAACTTTACATACTGTTTTATTTTAAAAGGCTGTGATTTATCTTTCTTTGAATGTATTAATATATGACTATACAAAATTATTATATACATCCATATTTTTTAATCCCTTCTTCCCTTTATTAGATAAATGACAACATGTTTTATAGACTTTTCTGCACCTGGAACAATAGACATATATTACTGTTTAAGAGAGAGAACAATTTGTATGCATAGGGTAACCTGGAACATTACATTTTGCTTTATTAGGTAATTTGACTTTTTTGTGATACTGGGAATTGAACTCAGGGGCATTCTACCTCTGAGCTAAATCTTCATCCCTATTATATTTTTTATTTTGAAGCAGGGTCTTGCTAAGTTGCTGAAGCTGGCTTCTCTCTCTCCCTCCCTCCCTCCCTCCCTCCCTCCCTCCCTCTTTCTTTCTCTTTTTCCTCATTCTGGGGATTGAATTCAGGGGCATTCTACCTTTGAGCTACACCCTTAAAGCCCATTTTATTTTTTGTTTTGAAACAGGGTCTTGCTAGGTTGCTGAGTCTCTCTATATTGCTGAGACTGGCCTTGAACTTGTGATTTTCCTGTCTCCTCCTTCCAAGTACTGGAATTACAGGTGTGCGCCATCATGCCTGGATTGCACTGATTCTTAATCCAAGTGGTAGAGGAAGAGGCTGAAAGATGAACGATTCCAAATACTGAATTGAGGAGGAAGACACCGGGAGGAGCTAGTCGTTTGCTAAACGTTTCCCACGTGATTGTATCAGACCTCCCCCCTGGGGGTGTGTTTGGAGTCTCTGCTCTCAGTGGTGGAGAGGAGGGGCGGCATGGCAGGTGGCCCCAGGTCCAGGTCACCTGGGCATTCTGGGGCAGAGGATGGCGCATGACTGACTGAAATTAAGAGATGGGAGAAAAGACAGAATGGAAGGCAGTAGCCCGAGGATCTAATTTCTTTTTGAGCCCATCTTCTTTTTCAGGAAGCTTAATGTCTGCAGCAGGCTTCTTCTCAAGGCATTTAAAGTTATCCCTGCTTAATGTGAGGCTTAGCAACTCTCTCAACTCTGAAGAGAAGACAAAATCTTTCATTTTACAGATATAGTTTAGAGGGATTGAATGGGAAAGTTTGAAAGAGGTGGCATTTGGGTGGAAGTGCTTCCATCGAAGACAAAAATGATGACATCACATCTGTGGCTGTTTTCACAGAGGGAGGGGACACAGGAAGGCATGGATACGAGAGATCCAGAGGAAGTTCCTAAGAGGAAGACTGGAGCAGCAACTGGACGCTAGAAATGGCCATACGTGTAATAAGTTTGTCTGCCTTCATTTGCTCACGGACAAATGAAGGCAGCGTGTGGGGGCATTGATGGTCTATAGTTGTTTTTTTTTTCTTTGCAGTACTAGGGATTGAACTCAGGGCATTCTACCTCCGAGCTATACCCCCAGCCCTATTTTTTTTTTTTTTTTTTTTTTTTTTGCGGTACTGGGGATTGAACTCAGGGGCATTCTACCTCCGAGCTATACCCCCAAGCCCTATTTTTATTCTTTATTTTGAAGCCGAGTCTCACTAAATTGCGGAGTGCCTCACTAGGTAGCTGAGGCTGGCCGCGAACCCGGATCCTCCAGTCTCAGCCTCCCGAATGCTGGGATTACAAGTGTGCGCCACCACGCCCGGCTCCCAGCCCTATTTTTTATTCTTTATTTTGAAACCGGATCTCACTAAGTTGCGGAGTGCCTCACTAGGTAGCTGAGGCTGGCCTCGAACCCAGATCCTCAGGTCTCAGCCTCCCAAATGCTGGGATTACAAGCGTCCACCACCACGCCCGGCTATTGATGGTCTCTAGGAAGGCCAAAGATGTATGCCTCAGCTTCTAGGAAGGAAGATCATGAAGTATTCGGTAACATAGTTCGAATGTAGCCAAGGGTCAAAGAACTAGTGACCTGGCCTGAGCCCCGGCAGATGATTTAAGAGCTTAATAGCATCAAGTCTTCTGGACGATTTCTAAAGAATCCACTGAAGCTACAGTGTCCAGGGCATATTAGTAACCTAAGGTCATACTATAAGTAAACAAATAATTCCTATCTGGGTTCCTATGTAAGTAAGTGGCTCTTCCTCTGTAAGCAAGAATGTTGTCATTTGACCTCAGGGCTGTTGCTTTATATTTTTGAGCCACTTATATTTTCTCTGTTTCATATGCTGTTTCTTCCATAATTAAAGAACGATCACAGGAACTGTGGTTGTTGAAATGCGGTTCTCTTCTCTATGGTATTAGTATTTTTCTAATATTTATTTTTCCTGTTTTCTGGGTAGGACGGAGAACATGGTCGACATCCTTCGTAACTAGGGAGACGGACCCCAAGGTTCTCTTCCCTCCTCTCTTTCCTCAACATCCCTCCTTGCCTTCTGAATTAGCCTGCTCTATTTCACCTGGATGTCAACACTCTCCATCCCTTCTAGCCTGGTCAAGGTCACTGTTCCAGAAATACACATTAGTAGGCTACCAGACTATTCGTTGATCCATAATATGGTTAACAAAAGGAGAACCCAATGAGTTGGAAGAGGAAAAGTAGTGAGTCACTAAAAAAAGGGTGCTGCTAGTCTGTGAATTTCAGCTACACAGTATGTAATAACCAGGTATGAAAGAATTTCATTTCAGCTTTCACTCAAATAACGTTGTATGAAACCACCAAGAAATCAAGCTGTATGTAACGAGGCATTTTTAAAGCTAAAATGTTAGTGTTGAGTTTGGAGAAATAGAAGGTAGTATTGAGTTCTGATAAACTATTGAGCATGACCTGTTCCCCTAGGCATTTATTTCTATATTATTATTCCAAAAACAAGTCATTCAGCGCACATGATTGCCAGCAGAGGAGAAGATGTGCGCACGTTGGTGCGGTGGGTTGGACTGGGAGGCGTAGTGAGGAGCTGGCAGTTTACTTTGAGATTTGGTGTGCATTCCCTGTAATCTTAAGCCCTTTTCTTCAAGGAAGACGGGGCATCAACTAGATACTGAAAATTAAATTAAATTGGCCCTGCCAAATTAATAAGTGTGCTTGTCTTCATTTGTGCACAAATAGAGGTATTGCGTGAGTGCAGTCATGACCTATAGGATTGCCTTAAAGCTTCTGTGTATTAACTGAGAACCTGGGGCTCCCAGCCCATATTCTTACCACACTGCCCCCCTCCCTGGACTTACTGTTCTTAGTGTCTCTGTCATTCAATCAGGAATTCTCTGGAGCAGACACGTAGACCTTTCAGTGACCTTCGGTGGACCTCGGAGTAGATGTCACCTATCAGAAGCATAACACATATTTTAGTCTCTTGGTCATATGCAAATGAAGTATCAGGGGTGACAAACTTGCAGGGACGTAGGAACCCCAGTGACTTTTCTGTGCACACTTCGAACCTCTTTTATCAGGTCTATTTACTTAATAAGCCTGAAACTAAACTTGAATTTCTTTCTGTAAACTTTCATCCTTCTAAATTTTCTTACTCTGTTTTGGTGAAACCACATTTCCCAGCTCTCCAGTTTCCCAGGGTTTATTTCATGCGTCTACTTGATTCAAGTATTTAACAAATACCTGTGTGGCTTGTGTGGTATGTGTCACAGTACTGGGCACCCTAGGGTGAGGACAGTAATCGTCCTCAGTTACGAAGATCCCTGTTTGCAGTGTCTCTCCCTCCTGTCCACCCCACTGGGTATACCTTTAGTCTCTTCCTTCCCACCCCCATAGAGCCTCTCAAGGGACCCCTCCCCCACGCCTGGCCATGGCAAAGCAAGTGCCCAGTGGCTTCCATTAGCCTGAAATTTCAGCCTCTACCAAAAGATAGTTTTGTATCATCTACCTTGCTTCAGTAGTTCTCACCCTGATTGTGCATCAAGATAGGGTTGGTAATCTAGGGGCAGTCTGTTTGTTTTTGACACAGATGCCCGGGGGGGGGGGGGGAGTCAGTTCCCCTTGGGGTTCTGAGGCTCGGTCAGGCTTGAAAAGTAGCTTTAGTCTTTGTAAGGAAAGACTATGACCTTACTGACTAGTAAGTCAGTCAGTCAGTAAGGTCAATATCTTTCCCTTACGGACTATACAGATCCAGAATTGTCATTTTTCAAAAAGGTGGCAAGCATCCGTACCTCTGAGCCTTTGTGTCTGCTCAGCGTGCTCGCATGTCCCCCCTTTATGGAAGCCCTGACTTCCTGCTCTGAGCCCCAAAGGCAGGTGCCATTCCTTAGCTCTGCCTCTCCCCGACGAAGAACTGCTTATTGAGTGCAGGGCTGGGCTCAGCAACCGCCCGCTCCCTGGCCCCTGATCCTTCAACTCGTCAGACTTCAAGTTATATTTCGAGTCCTTACTTGACTTGCCAGTCATTGGGGGAGGAGGGTGATTGGTGCATTATAATCATACATGATAGTGGGATTCCTTGTGATACAGTCATCCACGTAAGTGACATAATTTGGTTGATTTCGTCCCCAGTACCTCCCCTGACCCTAGACTCTCTCCTCTACTCTACTGCTCTCTCTTTTATTTTCGTGAAATCTCTTTTCTTTTTCTCTCTGGTTTTCACATATGAGAGAGAAGATATAACCTTGACCTTCTGAGCCTGGCTTATTTCACTTAGCATGACGTCATGACGTCCTCTAGCTCCACCCATTCTCCTTAGACACCTCTTTCTTGTCTGGATGACTGAGATGTATAACTCTGCCACTCAAAGGAACCAAGGGCAATCCACTTGGTTATTTTATTTTTATTGCATTTTTATTTCATGCATTCTTAGCTTTCTCAATTATTCTGTACACTCGTTGAGAGCAGAAAGGACCTGTTTTGCTATGAGCACATCGGACCATTGCTGCACATAAGAGATCCTTAGCCTCTCTCACCCCTACTCTGAAAAGCCAGCAATGTAGTCCCATTTCTCTCTCCATATATATATTTAAAAAATTTCTCCTCTTTCTTCGTCCATTGCATCTCTCTTACCTAGTCATAAAAGGTTTTTTGAGTTTAACAACTCATATGATTAGACCGAGATCATCTAGGTAACCTGGAATTATCTATCTATCTATCTATCTATCTATCTATCTATCTATCTATCTTAGTGTGTGTACAAATATATCTACACACACACACATACACAGACACATACACACACACACACACACCGCCTCACATATGCTAGGCAATAACTTACTAAACTACATCTCCAGTCCTTTTAATTCTATTTTGAGACAAGTCTTGCTAAATTGCCTAGCCTGACTGGGAACTTGCAGTCCTCCAGCCTCAGCCTCTTGGGTTGCTGGGATTACAGGTGTGTGACATCATGCCTAGCTCTCCCTATTTTAAATTCATCTGATTAAAATCTTAATTCCATCGCTAACCTTTATTGTTCCCTTTTGCCATGTAATGTTACATATTAGTAACCCTAGATGGTAATATTTTTCATCTCCATTTTATGCATGAGAGCCAATCACAGCAAATTGACTTGTTTCTGACTCTGAGCTAGTGAATGTGAGAGCCAGGGTTCAACCCAATAAGAGCCCTAGAGTTTGTGCTTTTAAAACTTCCCTGCCACCCGCTTCTCCCAGAAGGGATACAGAATTGGTGAGTCTCTTTCCAGAACTTCCTTCAAAATCACAGTCCTTGGGAGAACACCTGTCTAACAGACCTACAATATTTGAGTAAAGGTAAAAGCAGTTTTCAATTAACAAAGCATACTCATCAAAGCTATTTCAGTTCATCCTTCAAGTAATAATTTCTAATATAAAGATGGGGGGAAAAGTAACTGGGCATTGAACAAGTTAAGTGGCCTCTACAGACAACATAGATAATGAGCATCATTGGAAAGGGGACAGGAGCTAAGGACCAGGCTCTGGGACTCACTTCCAACGTGAAGTGTGGAATTGATACAGCTTTGGGTTGTGAGCATGAGATGCCAGCTTTTCAAGTTTGTGACTTGGGAGGTATTGAACTCAGCGCCAGCTCCTTCTCTGCTGCACAGATCCCTCTTCCTAGTCTTCCTTCTCTGGCTAGAGTTAATATTTCTGAAACACTGTGTCATGACCAGACCCCACTTAGAAACCTGCTGTGGCATCCAACAACTGCAGATGAACAATTCCAACCTGATGCCCAAAGCTCTGGTCCCTTCCATGAGACAGGGAGACCCTTGAGGCCAAGACATGTTACTTGACTCATTTCTGTTTAATTATTATTTTCTTTTACCCCATTTTTCATGCTTGATGATGGAGAGAAAGCTCTTGATACATCTTCATTTTACCATGCATTCACCTCTCGCCATTTTGGTCAAAGGGAACATAACAACTCTTGGGGACCATCAAAGCCCCTGCACCTTCTTTGTGTTCTAGGGACAGAGTAGGGCTTGTTTTTGAAATGACAAAAAAAGGAGCTGTTCTAATCTTATACTGCTGAGATTCCAAGAAGCATCTGAATTTCTAACATTCTCTTTTCTCTTAGGGAATGGCTACTATTATTTTAATCGTTTCTTCTTTAATATTCTCTCCAACACGCTCCCAGGAAAACTCTATTCTCACCCACTAGTATCAAGATAATTTGTTTCTTTGCTGAGAACCAAAGGTACAGGTTAAAAGTGATACTCGAGATATGGGTCTTCACCTTGCTGAATTTTCATGCTCAGTGTTTTTGAACTTTCTGAATTGCTCTGTGACAGTGTTTTATTTTCATGCTATGAGAGGCAGACACTAAAACCAGTGATGAGGGGAAAAAAGCAATCACAGTTTCTATACAATTACCACCTGCATTTCAATTCAGGGAGCACCTGTGCCCAATATGCTTGCTGCTTTCTTTTTTTGGGGGGTGGGGGGCAAGTGTGATATATCTTCAAAAACCATGCATGAAGCTGTTCTTGAACTTGTGGTTCTTCTGTCTCAGCCTTCCAAGTACTGGGTTTCCAAGTACGCACCACTATGCTCAGCTTACCTTCATTTCATTTCTCACTCTGGTTGATGCTACAGTTTCCTTTGGTGTTTCTCTCTTTCTCCCATTCCATCCCATGGGCACAGTCTCAGTTGAGTCCTGATCCTTTCGCACTTCTGATTACCTAAGTCTCCTGATGGCTTCCAGTTTTAGTACCCACCCCGCCTGTCCTGCCCTCTTAGATATCCCCCATTCAGGCAAAGGAGCGGAATTCTGCAATACACATCTGCATTGTATGTCCAAGTCTATGCAAAGCACGGGTCCAGTAGACATCATAGCCCAAGCAAAGCTCAGACCCCATAGCCCAGCGCTGAGGGTTCTTATAGATGCCTCTGCTCTGCCTCTCTCACACAGACATAATAAGGTTCTGGCTACTACAAAGCACCTTCCAGAACAACCGTCAAGAGTCCAAACAGCAACAAATGCTGGGGAGGATGTGGGGAAAGAGAAACTCTTGTACACTGTTGGTGGGATTGCAAAGCAGTGCAACCACTACGGAGATCCATATGGAGGTTCTTCAAAAGACTAAGAATGGGAACACCAAAGGACCCAGCCTTACCACTCCTTGGTGTCTTTCCAAAAGAATTAAAGTCAGAATACTATAGTAATACATGCGTATCCATGCCTATAGCACCATAATTCATAATAGCCAAATTATGGAACCAACCTAGGTTTCAGTCAATAGATGAATGGATAATGAAAATGTAATATATCACACACAATGAAATTTTATTCTGCCATAAATAATAACAAAATTATGATATTTGCAAGAAAATAGATGGAACTAGAGAATGCTAAGCAAGATCAGCCAGTCTCAGAAAGTCAAAGGTCGAATGTTTTCTTTCATATGTGGAAGTCAGAGAGAAAATAGGGAATAAAAGGGAAAGAGACCGGTACAATAGTGGAAGGAGATAGGAGGAGGGAGGTAAGGAAGGAGAATGAAAGAACTAAGGAAAGAAACAGTTCAAATTATGCTATGCCCATGTCGAAAGGCATCACCAGCAATCTAGCTGTTACATCCAGGGAGGAGTGGGTAGCAAGGCGGGATCTCAAAGGAATCACACCAAAACCTGGGTGCATGTCTGTGAGTGTGACTCTGAACCTCACTGAGATGTGTAATTACAATGCACCAGTAAAAGAAGGCAAAGAAAACCGCCCTCCATCACATGACTGAGCCATGGTCTTGCTGCATGGATCAGTGTGCAGGGACAGTTATGAGCTAGCGCCCCCCTTGGTGGGTCCCACTGGCCGCAGCTGTCTGCAACGGGAGCTTGGAAGTGTGACCTGGCTGAGCAGCCCCAGTGCCCGGCGGACCTCACGGGGCCTCTGTGTGCCTGAGGTTTGTCTGTTTACTTTCCAGGCTGTAGAGGTTCTTTGATTATCTTGTTGACAGATGGCTCCCACTTCATATTCTTGTTTTATGACTGCAATATCTTCCCAATGTTCTGTGAAAACACTAATTTAGTAATAGTAAGTTCTAATTTCTATTTTTATCTTATGAATTTATTTTATGCTTTTATTGGTGTGTGGTAATTAGGCATCATGGGGAGATTCCAGGTGATACAAATGTTCATGTACGTGGCACTTGGTGTCGTTCCTTCTGCATCCTACCCCCCAACGCCCGCCTCCGCCTACACATTTGGTAACATTGGTGGTTCTAACAGTAAAAATGATAACAGTAAAAATGATCGCTCTTCCTATAGGAGATCATGTATTCTGAATGCTCATTTTAGCTCTAGTCTCTGGTGCCGTTGGGGACCTCAAATCATTATCACTCACACTTGTGTGCTGTGTATCCAGTGTGCTACCATTTGCATTGGGAATGTTCCCCGAAGGCCCCATGGAATACAGGCTTGGTCTTCAGTCGGCGCCATTGGGAGGCAGTGGGGCCCTTTAAGAGGTGGAGACCTGCAGGAAAATGGATGGAACCCGAGGATATTACCTTAGTGAGATTAGCCAGTCATAGAAAGTGAAAGGCCAAATGTCTTCACTCATATGTGGAAACTAGAGAGAAATCGGGGAATAAAGAAGACCTCAGATAAAAGAGGGGAGACACTAGTGGAATGGGGGAGGGGAGCTGGGGAGAGAAAAGATGGAGAGGAGAAGAGGGGAGGAAGAGAGAGGGGCAGCTGATGATGGCAACCAGTCAAATAACCTTTTTGTTTGTGCATGAAGTTACTTTGATGAAAAGACTATGGCCGGGGGAGCAGGGTGGGAACTGAAGGAAAACACAACCAGTCAAGGCTGCATGCACGTACGGATCACTCTGAACCTCACCACTGTGATGTATAATTACAATGCACTGATAAAAATTAAAATAGATAAGGAAAAGAAAAAACTAGTAAGAGTCCTGCCCTCAGGCTTATGGGCTAGTTGAAGACGTGAAAAGTGTACTGGCAAATAAACCATGAATAATTACAAATTGGAAAAAAAATGCTGATTGGTGCATCTGCTGCTGCCAATATATTTTGTGGAGGAGATTCTCTTTTAATAAAGAAACTTCTTGGATGAGGTTGGCAGGTTTAATGGCAGGTTTAGGTCACTGGGGGGTGTGCTCTTGAAGGGGGTTGTGGAATATAATCTCCCCCTCCCTCTCTCTGGACTCCAGGCTGCCAGGGGTGAGCGGTTTCTGCTGCCATCAACTCCCATAGGCTGCTTTCCCATAGGTCTGTAAACAACCAACCAATCTACCATGGACTGAAATCTCCACAAACCCCTATTTTCTTTTTAAGTTGTTTGTCTCAAGCATTTGTTACAGTAATGGAAAGCTGACTGACACAAGCCTCTATTATAAGCATCTACTTATATAAGCATTTAGTATTTGAAATATCTCTCGAAGACTTATTTTTAGCTCCATTATATAGAGGAGGAAACTGAGGCACAGAGTGTAAAGTTACTTCTGCTAATAAGTGAAGGAGTTGGATCCAAATCTAGACAGTTTAATTCTAACCTATGCTATACTAATGTTCAAATGTGTGGTACACTTTGGATATCTGTTTATAGTAAGATCTTAAGCACTCAGATTAATTTAGGTAGTTGACAGAAATTTTCTATTCTTGTATAGAGAGAATACATCACAATGATAACTTTTAATTTGCTCTTCTCTCTTTAAACTGCCAACATTTTTCTTTTTGTTCTCAGTATAGGTTTCTTATACCTCATGGAGAAACAGGAACTACAAGATGGGAGTCATCACACGTTTCCATTGTTATAGGATGTTCCTCTTCCCTCTCCTGCTCCCCCTCCTGCTCCTCCTCCAGCTCCTCCTCCTCTTCTTTCTTTGTGGTACTGGGGATTGAACTCAGGGGCATTCTACCTCTGGTTATACCTCTAGCTCTATTTTATTTTTTAATCTTGAAACAAGGTCTAGCTAAGTTGCTGAGGGTCTTGTTAAGCTGCTGAGACTGGCTTCAAACCTGTGATCTTCCTGTCTCAGCCTCTCAAGTACTGGGATTACAGGTATGCACCACCGTGCCTGGCACTACAGAGTGCTTCTAATAATCACACAATTAAGGAACACTAAATTCCTTACAAGTTGTCTGCTGGTGATTTTTGTCATCTTGTCATACTTAAAAATCAATGATTCTGCTTATAATTATCCTCTGAATTCCACCAAGAAACTGTTATAATCAAATAAGTGATATATTTTTATAGTCTTAACCATCAAAATAAATTGAGATCTGTTTACATGATAAACAACATATTTCTCTATTCCTAAACAAACATGATGATTTTTTGATCTGTAAAAGACTGTGGAAATCAGTCCTGTATACTTGGTTATGCTTGGTGAGAATTCTGGACACACATTTGCTCTTATGTTTGTGTTCTGGAAGATACTCAGCCAACTTTTAATAGCTATCCCATCCCTCCTTGTCCTTCATGGCAAGTAACAAAAATAGTAATTATTATGTAATTGTTAGAATAAGCCCAATCTGGATAGTAACTGTTTAACACTGTATGGCATTTCCCAGCGCAGAGTGGACACTCTGGAAGTGTTTTTGATGGGCTCTGCAGAGGTTCTCTTTCTCCCTCTGGGTGCACAGGTGGGGTCAGGTGCCTCTGGGCGAGGCTCTGAGTTCTCCTGAGCCTGGCGGCCGACGTGCACTTTGATTTCTAGAGTATATGACCTTGTCTTTAATCTTCAGCCCGGTACGCTGGGCTCAGGCTGTTGCTGGAGCCTGTCTTTGAACTCTTTGCCGCTCACCTTCTATTGAAAGCTCTTGGTTGAAATATTGAAGGCTGAGTGTTTAAAGGACCTGAGGGTGAGTGCATTCCAGACTGAGACCCTCTCATGGATTGAAAGCTCTGAAGTCTTGCCCTAGAAAACACATTTAGAGGCATACACAGGAAGTGGTGTATACAAAAGTGGTGTATAGCATTCAGAGGCCTGTGTGTCCTGTGATCCCTGGAGGACACAGTGCAGGATGACAAATAAGTTTTGATGCTGGCCACCTGCAGTCAGGTGGTAATGAAGGCCCCGGGCTCTGTATTGAGATGGCTCTGAGCCTAGTTTGGTTGAAGCTAAAAGGAGTTCTGTGACCTCTCATGATTAGGAAAGTGCTGGTGGGCACAAAGATGGGCAGGTGAAATGGTACATCGTTGTCCTCATTACTTCACTGGTGAGTAAAACACGCAAGGATCGAGTCTTCTTAAAGCCTAACATGCTGCCTGAGCGATTGGGTCAGTGGAGAAGGAGCCATTGGGAACCTTCTGCTGGATCAGTTAACGATGCGGTTTGCTTTTCAAAAGAAACCAGCACAACTATTATGTATTGACTTAAAAAGAGAAACTAGCACCAAGCATTTAGCCATATCGCTCTCTTTTGAGCACAATCTGGACATGAAGAATCACCCATGTGCCTTAAGTTAGATTGCACATTTTGGGGGGAAATATTAGAGTTGTGTGTGTGCATGTGTGCGTGTTCTGATTCCTGGCATCGGATACTTGGGCAGCCCACAGTATAGCGTGTCTGTGGATACTAACTGAGATACAGGCACGGTGGCAGACCTGTGGACAGCGGCTCTGGCAGGTGGTGCCAGGGCATCTGACTTGGGTCTGGGGTTGGCTGCCTGGAGGTTTGCTTGTGAGATGTTCTCATTGGCTCTGCAGAGGATCTGTGTCTTCCCCTCTATGCAGAGTGTCGGGGGCCTAGTTCCGAGGGCTAGACCTTGCCTCTAGATGGCGCCTGGCAGAGTGCCAGAAGCAGCTGCAGGTGAATAACATCCTAGGGCTGTGCCACGCCAGAGCGCATGCACCAGCACGCCCGACTCGTGGTCGGGCCAGGTGAGAGCTGTATGAGACACCTCGTGGCTTAGACCCAGTGCAGCTATAAAAGCCTCCACCTCTCGCATAGAAGGAGCGCGGCTGAAAGAGCTGCTGGGGAAAGGCTGGTTGGGAAGTTGCTGGGAGAAGTTCTGGGAGGAATTGGTTGGGAAGAAGAAGCGGTTGGGAAGAGGTTGGCCGGGTTGCTGGGGAAGTCCTGGGAAGAAAGATTGTGGGTTGCTAGTGGAAG
>PVLC010030655.1:0-19352 GCA_004027655.1 Graphiurus murinus
GAAAAAAGAAAAAAAAAGAAATACAATATATATATGATGCTGACACATATATAAATGTAAGTGTATGTTTTATGTATATAAAGTTTTTTAAGCCATAGATCACGCAGAGTTGTGTTATACTGTTCACAAGTACATTTTAGCAGAAATTGTCCAACTAGATGTTCGTTATAGTGATGATGATAATGAAATGGTCATACAGAAAAACCTGTTGCCCTTATACATTCATTCATTCTACAAATATTAAACTCCTAGACTATCAAGGCATTCAGCAAGTTGTTGAATACATGACCATTAATAAAACAGAGGGTTCCAGTTCTCATGGAATTCACAGAGTGTGAGCTATCCCAAACAGATATTAAGACATATACACACAAATTACAATAACTTGTCATAAATGCTATGAAGACAATGTGACTAGATATAAGAAAATGATTTTGGTTTAATTCTTATGCATAACATTCTTTCTTTGAACATAGTCAAAATTTATGATTAAAGGTGATTATGCTAAAAGATGCTAGAGCCAAAGTATGAGAAATTCATAAATGTGCCAGGAGTGCCTATAATCCCAGTACTTGGGAGGTTGAGACAAGAGGATCACCAGTTGGAGGACAGTCTCAGCAACACAGCAAGACTTTCAGCAACCTAGTGAGATCCTGTTTCAAAAA
Organism: Graphiurus murinus; assembly: GCA_004027655.1. Lineage (NCBI taxonomy): Eukaryota > Metazoa > Chordata > Mammalia > Rodentia > Gliridae > Graphiurus > Graphiurus murinus. The sequence continues at coordinate 666 of PVLC010030655.1, forward strand.
CAAAAAGTAAGCTGGATGTGGTGGTGCACGTTTGTAATACCAATACTTGGGAGGCTGATACAGGAGGATCGCAGGTTTGAAGCCAGCCTCAGCAACTTAGTGAGACCCTGTTTCCAAATAACATATAAAAAATAAGTCTGGGAGTATAGCCTAGAGGTAGAAGGCCCCTGGGTTCTATCCCTAATAACACACGCACACACACAACCTCCAAAAAAACCAAAAAATAAAAAGGGCTGGGAGCGTAGCTTGGAGGCAGAATATCCTTCGGTTCAATCCTTAGTACCACAAAAAAGAAAAAAAAAAAAAAGTGTCACAGACACGAATCTATTACTAAAAAGTATAATCCTTAAAACAAAAACAAAACCCAATCTGCATTTAAAATGAAGTCATATGCCAGGCATAGTGGCACAAGCCTGTACTCTTAGTACTTAAGAGGCTGAGACAGGAGGATTCCAAGCTCGTGGACAGCCTCAAGTAGCCAGACATGGTGGTACACAATTGTAATCTTATAACTTGTGAGGCTGAAACTGGACTGCAGGTTCATGAACCACTTCAGCTATTTTTTTTTTTTGCAGTACTGTGGATTGAACTCAGGGGCATTCTACCTCCGAGCTATACCCCCAGCCCTATTTTTTATTCTTTATTTTGAAACCGGGTCTCACTAAGTTGCAGAGTGCCTCACTAGGTAGCTGAGGCTGGCTGCGAACCCGGATCCTCCAGTCTCAGCCTCCCGAATGCTGGGATTACAAGCGTGCGCCACCACACCCGGCCCACTTCAGCTATTTAGTGAGGTTCTCAGCAACCTAGTGAGACGCGGTTTCCAAATAAGAAATAAAATCAGTCTGGGGGTCTAGCTTGGAGTAGAATACTTCTGGGTTCAATCCGTAGTTACACACACACACACACACACACACACACACACACACACACACTAACTTACATAATCTATTCACCCTACAAAGAGGTATACTTACTATATTAAAACTTCCAAAATTTATTCCAATCCATTTCTTCTTTTGTACTCTGAAACATCTTCATTATGTTGTCTGATGAGCTGTAAGTTAATAATAGTTAAATTAGAAATTTAATCTTCTGGGCAAGTTAAAGAGAAGGAAAATAGGACAGATTACTATCATGGTTTGGACGTACAATGTCCCCTGAAGATCTCCTGCATTCTATTCAGAGCTGATCTGATTAAGCCCCGGAGGTCTGTAATCTCCTCAGTGGATACATCCATTCTAATGGACTTACTGGGTGGTCGCCAAGGCAGCTGAGGAGTGGCCTTGGGACTGTGCTCAGGTCTCTGAATCCCCTTGCTCGCTCTTTCCCTCCCACAGCCATGCCCTGAGTTCTGCCAACATAACTGGCCCAACATAGACTCAACCCTCTATTCTCCAGAACTATGACAAATAAATCCTCCTTTCTTCTAAGTTGTATGGTCAGTTGTTCAGGGTCAGTGAGAATGCTGACTAAATCAATTACAATAAATACTATTCTAGTTAGAAATAAAAAGCTAAGAGATTGAAAAGTCCAAAAACCATGAATGGAGTACATTTCTTTCCCCATCACAATCTGATATACTAAATTGGAGAAGGTCACACTTAAAAAACTTATATTCACTAGGCGTTGTGGTGCACGTTTGTAATCCCAGTACTTGGGAGGCTGAGACCAGAGGATCCAGGTTCGCGGCCAGCCTCAGCTACTTAGTGAGGCCGTGTTTCAAAAATAAAGAAAAATAGGGCTGGGGGTATAGCTCAGAGTACTGTAAAAAAAAAAAAAAAAAAAGAAAGAAACAAGACACACACACAAAACTTCAACTTGTACGCAAAAGCAAAATATTACTTATTTGGTGAGAAGGACTATATCAACATGGCATAGTAGAACTTGGTTACAGAGTGGGATCCAGGTTGGCTGGTGAATGTGCTATACTTCTTAGAAGTTTGATATTGTGAGTGAATGACCATGCCCATTCAGAGGGCAGCTACTTTCAGAGAACCACTGTCTGATATAATGCACAACTGGAACTTGAGGACTTTCATAACTGACTGGATTTCAATCATTAGTGCTCTATGCTGTGATCAAGCTTTTCTTTTTAGGTAAACTAAGAATGTACACATTTCATTACAGTAAATATTGAAAAGGATTCATTATTGTTAAATTGTGACTTTCAACATCTTCTATGCCCTCCCACCTTAAAGATCTGAGCCACTTTAAAGAGAAAATACAAAATAAGGGATCTGAGAGTTGGAAATGGCGGCAGTGGAGGAAGCCTCAAACACATTAGACACAAAACAAAAACTGTAAATACTAATATAACAGATACTTATAGTCAACTTTTAAGAATAATTTTATCTCTAGAGAAGCAGTATGTCACAGTGATCTAGAGTACAGAATAGCCTCTTAAAGAACCGGAAGCTGGGTTCAGCAGAGTTATTTCCAAATTTCTTCATTACTGTAAAGGGGTCAACAATAATAGTATGCATCAAATAATAGTGTTGTTAAAATGACTACATGAGAGTTTACATGTAAAGTATTTGGCATAAAGACAAACGCTACATGTTACGTACAATTCCCAACAATGCATTTACACAAACATAGATTAATAGCTAATGTTTTGGGGGTGGGGGTGTAGCTCAGTGCACAGCAAAAAAGATAAAAACAAAAACCAACACTAATGTTTTGGCAGTCTAATGAAATTTAATTTGGACAACCTGCTCATTGCTGATGTGTCCCTATGGCATTTGAAAGAAGTGCCTTCATAAAACCCTAAAGAGCTTCAATACTAATTAAGAAATGAAGTATAATTAATTCTTGGTAAAATTATTCCTCACAAAACCATGCTAACAATGGGTAGCAAATTTCGGCTTCATCGTACTCTTCCCATTGCCGCTGAAATCTTAATTTTAGTACTTTCGGGGTTTCCTTTATGGAGAAGTATGTTTTTGGAGATCACATGAATATTCTATGGAGTGAGAATCTTGCTCGCATACATTTTAACTGCAATATTCAATCCCACACTACCTCACCCCCATACTATGTTAAGAGAATACTCACATAGAACCACAGGAAGCCAACGGTGCTCAAGGTCATCCCAACTTTCAGCCAGTTGGGTTTGTCATCCGGGGGGTCCCGCACGTAGAACTTGGATCGTGCTGAAGCTGAAAGGGGACAGGGAGAATCTGCAACTTAATGCCTTATAGGGAAAAAAAGTCTAATATTTACATGTATATTATTGTATTAAATCCTCCCTGCAGCTCTCTCCCCACCCAGCAGCCAAGGAAAGAGACTCTGAGAGGTCCAGTAATTCTCTGGGACCTCCAGCAGAGCCAGACGCTCCGACACTCGCGAGTGGGCGCGGAGGGGACGCCCCTAAAGGGTCCCCCGCGTGGTGTGTGCAGGACAGGACCCGCAGAGCCGGGTGCGGAGGGACCCAAAGTCCACTCGCGGAGGCCGACAGGGGCCGAGTGGCGCTTAAGGAAGGCCGGGAGGCGGACGATGCGGAGCGGAGAAGCCGGGGCTGGGCAGGCGTGGGCTCCGAGCCGCGGCCCGCAGAGGTCACTGCAGCACGAGCCCGGGCCAGGGCCGCCTCCCACCCCCGAGGACCGGTCTCGCCCTGCGCGGGGACAGGCGGAGAATCGAGATGACCAGCAGGAGCACGGACACTCACAGCTGCTTGGGAGCCTGGCGGGGGCCAGCAGCCGCGACCAGGGACGCAGCAGTGCGGACGCCGCCATGTTGCCGGTTGGTCCCGCCCCGCCTCTCTCGGGATTGGCTCCGCTACGCCCCGCCCCTCGCCGGGCTGGCTCCGCCCCCGCCTCTCGCGAGGTTGGACCGAGGTCCGGCGCCCCCTGGTGGCGGACGCGCGGGGCTTGCGGGCTGCCAGCGGAGCTCAGGAGGTGAGAAGGCGAGCCCAGGTAAGGCGAGCCCAGGTATAGCCCGGTTCCCTAGAACCGCTGGCCTCCGTCAAGTATCTGTAAACTAAGGTTAGGAAGGAATTGGTCAGAAGGGGCGGGGGGCGAGGTGGTTTATCCACTTCTCTGTCTTCTGAGAGTTTATCTCCACCCCTCCATCCCCCGCAGGGGAACTCATCAAAAGATTGACTAAACTGTTGCTATGTGGGCCAGAAAACTGTAAACGAAGTGTAATAACTGAGTAATAACTAACCTTTGGACTGCGATCGGTTTCGGGTAAGGTGCATTTAAGGTATCCTTGTCTCATCTTTACAAAAACCACACGACATGCAATGATTATGAACATCAATTCACAAACGAGCGCAAAGATAGATCCATCCAAGGTGACATTTCGTACTTCGTATTTGAAAAGACCTTTTAATAGTTCCCAAAGTCTATTTACACTTAAAGTCATATGGAAGCCTCACATCCCTGTGAGCTAGAAAGAATTCCTGTAGAAGTCAAAGTGCCCTGATTGGCCCACGATCCCGCAGACCAAATGATCCTGTTAGCCCACATAACAGACCGCGTTTCAAAATAAAAAATAAAATAGGGCTAGGGGTGTAGTTCAGAGATAGAACGCCTCTGGGTTCAATCCCCAATGACCTATACAATAGGTTTTACGTTATAGATGTAAAACTGAGGTATATAGAGAGACTAAAAATCATATCACTGAAATGTGTTTGGCAGGAGTGGCTCTTTGGTGGTGCACGCTTGTAATCCCAGCATTTAGGAGGCTGAGACTGGAGGATCCAGGTTTGAGGCCAGCCTCAGCTACTTAGTGAGGCCTTCCGAAACTTAGTGAGACCCTGTTTCAAAATAAATAATTAAAAATAGGGCTGGGGGTGTAGCTCAGAGGTAGAATGCCCCTGAGTTCAATTCCCAGTACCGCAAAAAAAAAAAAAAAAAAAGAGTGGCTCTTTGAATATGGCAGTTTGAACTCTGGTTTCAAAGTGAAAAAATAAGCCAGGCATGGTGGTGCACACTTGTAATCCCAGTACTTGGGAGGCTGAAACAGGAGGATTGCAGGTTTGCAGCCAGCCTCAGCTACTTAGAGAGGCCCTCTACAACTTAGTGAGACCCCATTTCCAAATAAAGAATTAAAAATAGGGCTGGGGGTGTAGTTCAGAGGTAGACTGCCCCTAGGTTCCATCCTAGTACTGCAAAACAAACAAAAAATATGGATTGGGGTGTAGCTCAGAGGTAGAACACCTCTGGGTTCAATTCCCAGTACAACACACACATACATACATATATATATAATCTTAACCCTTTAAAGGGTTAAAGGTAAAATCTTAACACTTTGATGCTATTTCTTTAAACCTAATGCCATTTAGGTTCATTTTAAAAGCAAAATAGGTGCTAGCAAATCTTTTTTCCTTCAATTTTTTTTTTTTTTGCTGTACTAGGGGTTGAACCCCAGGGCATTCTACCTCCGGGCTACGTCCCCAGTCCTATTTTTTTTTTTGCGGTACTGGGGGTTGAACTCAGGGGCATTCTACCTCTGAGCTATACCCCCAGCCCTATTTTTTTTTTATTCTTTATTTTGAAACTGAGTCTCACTAAGTTGCGGAGTGCCTCACTAGGTAGCTGAGGCTGGCCGCGAACCTGGATCCTCCGGTCTCAGCCTCCCGAATGCTGGGATTACAAGCGTGCGCCACCACGCCCGGCTCTATTTTTTATTCTTTATTTTGAAACAGGGCTTCACTAAGTTGAGGAGGGCCTAAGTAGCTGAGGCTGGCCACGAACCTGGATACTCTTGTCTCAGCCTCCCAAGTACTGGGATTACAAGTGTGCACCACCATGCCTGGCTTACAATCTTTTTTTTAACCAAAAACTATTGACCAAAGAGTAAAATAATTGTACTGCATGCTTTCTGGCTCATTTTAAAATGCCAATGATGGCTAAATAGGTTGCTAAATTGTTAGTCACTTTAGAGTTTGTAACCTAGTTTGAGCCTCCTGGGCTCACGCACCAGTAAGCAAACCACCCAACTAATGTGCTGAGTCAGTTGTTGGCTCTCTACTTCTTGGCTTCTCGTCCACTCAGCAATGCATCAGTTGTATATCCTTTCTGCACTGTCCCTCAGAAGCTTGTCCTGACAAAGCTTTTGCTAGTTTCCAACAAGCTGAAACAGGAGTCACATTTAGTCAGAGGATGCAGAACCAGTAAGCAGATTACTTTCAGTACCTGTGTCGGGAAGGGATGATTTGTTCTTTGTCAGAACTTTGGTTCCTGTGTCCTCTTACTAGTGTATATTTTGGGAAAGTGATGAAGTCTAAGCACATTGCTCTCAGCACGTTAGTAGTAAGGAAACCCTATACTTGTAGGTGAAACTCCATCTTGAAACGAATCCTGATCAAGTCACTGCTGCCAGGAACTGATAGCTATATTTTGGTAGAAGTTGCTTCATAACATTCATTTTAGCTATCTCCTGGATTTGAATGCTAAAACCTTATTCATGACCCAGGTGAAGACAGAGGAGATTTGAGCTAGCAGCTAAAAAACCAAAATTTGAGTCCCTGATTTTTCTAGTAGAAAACATCTTACTCAACTCCCATATCCCAGGGACAGTTAAAGAAGAGCAAGAGTTGAAAATAGCATAAAATGCAAATCCACAACATACATGTTTAATGATTTATGATATACAATTTTTTGTTATTTATTTATTTAGTGGTACTGGGGGTTGAACGCAGTGGCATTTTACCTCTGAGCTACACCTCCAGCTCTATTTTTTTCTGTGGTACCAGGGATTGAACCTAGGGACATTCTACCTCCGAGCTGTACCCCCAGCCTGATTTTATTCTTTATTTTGAAACAGGGTCTCTCTAAGTTGCAGAGGGCCTCACTAAGTAACTGAGGCTGACGTGAACCTGTGATCCTCCTGTCTCAGCCTCCCAAGTACTGGGATTACAAGCATGTGCCACCATGCCCAGCTTCTATTTTTTTATTCTTTATTTTGAAACAGGGTCTCACTAAGTTGTGGAAGGCTTCACTAAGTAGCTGAGGCTGGCTGTGAATCCAGATTGTATGGTCTTAGCCTCCCAAGTACTGGGATTACAAGCATGTGCCACCAGGCCGGGCTCAAAGTAGACATTTTATTGTGGAATTCAGGCTACCACATCACTGAGTATTTGGTCAGGCTGATCTGCTGGTGTACTTTAACTTGGAAATGAATAATATAAATGTGGAAATCAGCCGGGTGTGGTCGTGCACACTTGTAATTCCAGCACTCAGGAGGCCGAGACAGGAGGATCACAGGTTCAAAGCCATCCTTGGCAAGTTAGTGAGGCTCTCAGCAACCTAGTGAGAAACCCTGTTTCCAAATAAGAAATAAAATTGGGCTGGGGGTATAGAATGCCTCTAGGTTCAATCCCCAGTACCCAAAAAACAAACAAACAAACAAAAAAGCTGAAATCAGACAAGCATCCACTGAATCTTAAAAACTGCTATTATGCCAGGTGTGGTGGTACATGTTTGTAATCTCAGCTCCTCAGGAGGATGGAAAGTTCGAGGCTAGACTGGCCAACTTACCAAGACTTTGTCTCAAAAAAAAAAAAAAAAGGACTGGGGCTGTAGATCAGTGGTAGGGCATTTGGATTTGGCTAGTATGTATAGTATGTACACACCCCTGGCTTCAATCCCCAGTACTGAGGTGGGGGGTGTGAGGGAACAGAAAAAGAAAAGAAAAAAATTGCTATTTATTTATTGTCAGCCAAAAAGAGTTAGTATTTGCCAAACTACATTGTTGGCTCATTTAATCAGGTATTCAACTTCTGGTGGAAATTACTGTTTATTTCAAAGGCCAGAAACTTGCTTCCATTGAAGGGAAAAATAGAATATTATTTGCTGGAGGGATTTTAAAAACCATGGTACATAAATCACTGTAGAGATTTTTGGATATGAACCAGAGATTTGTAAACCCAAGTTAGTGGCTAAGCTAAAATTATCACTGGTGGTTAATAGTTTAGGTAGTTGAAGGGTGTATTGAGGGCAGTGAATTTTGCAGATTATCACTATAACAACCACTTTTATAAACCCTAAACTTGTTCTTAGTTTCATATATACTATAAAAATATTAAGGTTAAAACACTGGCCACTATCCAAAGAGAAGGATGAATTCCTGTAGATATAATTTTCTTAATTGAACTTTTGAAGTCGAGGAAATTCCAGGATTCTACTGCTAAAATCTGATTTGTAATTCAGGTGAAGAAAGAGGGCAACCAATCTAGCAGATAGTACACCTAAATTTTACTCAGAAAAATGTTACTCAACTCACACTTTCCAGGGCGAGAAAACGAACAATTTGAAAACAGTAATGTTGCCGCGCATGGTGGCGCTCGCTTGTAATCCCAGTACTTGGGAGGCTGAGACCAGAGCATCCAGGTTCGCGGCCAGCCTCAACTACTTAGTGAGGCTCTCTGCAATTTAGTGAGACCCTGTTTCAAAATAAAAATTACAAAATAGGACTGGGGGGTGTAGCTCAGAGGTGGAATGTCCCTGGGTTCAATCCCCAGTACCGCAAAAAACAAAACAAAACAAAACAAAAAACCAGTAATGTATCTATGTAAATCAGTTTAAAAGAGCAAAACCACTGTGCCTTTTGTTTAATGATTCATTTAGCAAAGAATGCTACCAAATTCAGGATGTGGAGAGAGACCATCAAGGGTAAAATGGCTCTTAAGACTTGAAAACTTTAGAACACTTTGAAAAAGTTTTACTGTCGCTGTTAATGAAATGACACAGATAGGTGGAAGGGGTCCTGTATCCAGTACCTTGCTAACTGGAGCAGTTCCCTCTAGCATCCTTGCCAGATATTCTTCAGTGTCTAAGGTTTGAGAATTTCTGGTGATGGGCAATTCAACAGTCACAGTAATTGAACACTCACAGGAAGCCAGGCTCAGGGGTCAGTGACCCCAAACCTCTCCATCACACCAAGGTGACTCATACAGTCCCTGCTTTGTTCAGCCTCAACAATGAAATAAAACCATATTCTTCAACCTCCATGGGTTCCTTCGACAGTACAAAAATGTCACTTTGGATCTAGTTAAGGACCTTTCCAGGCTCATCTTAAGCAATATTCATTCAAAGCACCCACACCCCAGCCAGGCCCATTTACTAGGTCAAGCTCGTTCACGCTTTTCAAACTCCATTAAGGCCCTCTCGCTCTCCAGATCTGTTCACAGTCCCCACTGCGGTGGAGCCTTTTTTATTTTCCCCTCCACCAAGGGTCCTAGATTTGGCACTCGCACCAGATCTGCGGAGCTTCTTGAACATTTACACCTGCATGCTAGCACCGCAGGTTCCAACTATGGCCACCCCGTCTGGGAGAGTCTACCCAATGAATGAAAGGCCAATCTAGCAAGAGGCAGCAGCAAAAGGGCGCAGGGAGGCTATTTCTGACGAGGAGGCGATCGGAAGCGCAGCTGGCTACTCTCCCGGCCGGCCCTCCCTCGGCGCCTGCGAGGCGCAGGGCGCGGGCGGACGGGCGGGGCCGGCAGGACCCCTCCGCCCCCGGGGGCCGCTGGCCTCCGGCTTCCCGGCAGGCTGCGGGGCAGAGAGGGCGGGGAGAGGGGTCACCGCGCCTGCGCGCTGCGCGGCGTGACCCGGGTGGGAAAGCCCTGCGCGTCCGCCATTTTGGCTGCCTCTGTCGGTCTGTTCAGTTACCACGTGAACCGCCGACGGAGACCCGTGGGGGGAGGGAGGCGGCGGCAGCGTTAAGTGAGAAAGGAAAAAAGACAACGAGGAGGCGGAGGCGTCCCGGTGGCGCGGCGCGGCGACACCGAGGCCTGGCGGCGGCGGCGGCGGCCGGGGCGGAGGGCTGAAGCGGCCAGGGAACGGCATCGGCGGCGGTCGGACAAACAGCCTGCCCGAGCCGGGTGGTGGCGGGCGCCGCGGGAGGAGCCGGAACGATGCCGGCCGTGAGCCTCCCGCCCAAGGAGAACGCGCTCTTCAAGCGGATCTTGGTGAGTGTGCGGCTGCGGGCCCGCGGCGGGGCGCTGGAGCCGCCGGGCGGCCTGTCACCCTGCCTCCGCGGCGGGCACCGCGCCACCCGCCCGACCCCGCCTTCGTAGTACGAGGAGGCCGCGCGCCCGCCGCCGTCCTCCCGCTCCTCGCGGGCCCGGGGCCGGCGGCCGCAGGCTTCCCCCGGCGCCCGCGCTTCGGAGGCCCTGGTTCCGGGCTAGGCCCGGCGCCCGGCTTCTTCCCGGCGCGGGGAGGAGAGGCCTGGCCTTGGGCAGGGAAGCGGGCCACCCCGGCAGTGGTCGCGGCCCGCGTGGTGCAGGATACTGCCGGCAAGGCCGGGGGGCACCTCTGGAAGGAACAGGTGGTGCGGATGCAGCACGACTCATTCATTGCCTGAACGCCGAGCTCCCTCCGCGGCCCCGTCCCTCCCTCTTCTTTCCTCCTGGGATTCACCTGGCCCGCCCGGCCTCGGGTCGCTGAATGACCTGGGAGGAGGAAAAGAAGGGGGGAGTTTAGTGGAGGGGAAGAAGCTTGTCCAGCAACTACCTCCCTGTAGTCAGATGCATAGTTCAGACTGCGGCTCCTCGGCCTCTGGTTCCCTCCTTTCTGGTGTAGGAAAAAGGCATTTATTTCTTAGTTTCCAAGCGGGAAACCGCCCCACCCCATCATCCTGCTCAGGAGGTGGGGCCCATTGAGAGGGGGCGGTCCAGTAGAAAGTGAAAAGTTAGCTTTTAGTTGAGACTTTCTAGACCGATTTTTTTTTTTAAATGCACTCAAGTGTATTATCATAGATGCAAAAACTTAGCAAAGAATATAAGAACTTTCAAGGTGGATCTTGTTGGCGTTAGCTCACGCTCATTTCCTACATTTCAGTGTGCAGACTGCATCTGAACAAACCGTAAAAGCATCAGTGTTTGTAGGGACTGTTTACATTGTAAAATATATCCTGCAGTCTTAGCGCTATAATTAATACATTGTACCAGTTTTTGTTTTGTTTTGTTTTTTGGTTTGGTATTTAATGTGTGGGTTGCTCTTTTCGTGCGAACATTTCTTTATGAAAGAATTAACTCTGTTTGCCAAACTTAAGACTTAAATTTTGGAGGGTGAGTGTGTAAAAGCATCAGCCTTTTTTCTGGCAATTGTAATTTATTTCACGTGTTTGAAAAGTAGAACTTTGAGGATCCAGTTCTTCTAGGAATAATCACTCGTGTCAAATTAAGTTTGAGTTTTCAAAAATATCCATTTGTCATACAGATTTACTCAATTCATGTTGAAAAGCATATTAGAATGTCACATCCAATTTCACGTAACTCTTCGTTATCCTGAGATCCTTAGTGGCGTTTTGTTTTCAGACTCATTGGAGTGTAAGTGGATTGTAATATAGTTTTAGGAGAAATATATGTATTTTGGCTGTAATGGGGCTTGAACCCAGGCCCAGCATGTGCTAAGCAGGTGCTCTATCACGGAGCCACACCCCTCAGCCCTTATGCCTGGTGTGGTAGTGCATGCCTGTAATCCCAGTACTTTGGCGGCTGAGACAGGAGTATCTGCAAATTCTGGGCCAGCCTTAGCAGCTTAGTGAAACATTGTTTCAAAATAAAAAACAAAATACGACTGGAGGAGAGTAGTCAGAGGTAGAACGCCCTTGGGTTCAGTGCCCAATATCACCCACATACAAAAAGAGAAATAGAGGGATCGCTGGTACCCTTTACTATTTTCCCTAACACCAGTACCTGGCGAAGCTTAGAGTTCATAATAACGTTGATCCTGTCCACCAGCCTTGACTCAGATGTTCCCAGCTTTGCCTGCACTCATGTGTATTTAGTTCCATGCAGCGGCGTTACATGTGTAGATTCTACCTCTTCAGTTAAGATTCAGAATATTTTCATCAACACAAAGGATCCCTCTTTTGCTTTTTTTTTTTTTTTTGGTGGTACTGGGAATTGAACCCAGATGCATTCTACCTCTGAGCTACACTTCCAACCCTATTTTATTCTTTATTTTGAAACAGGGTCTCACTAAGTTGTGGAGAGCCTCACAAGTTGCTGAGGTTGGCTGCAAGCCTGTGATCCTCCTGTCTGCCTCCCAAGTACTGGGATTACAAGCATGCGCCACCATACTTGGCTTGCCCTTTTTCTTAGAACCACATCTACCCGCTTTCCCATCCCTTCTCCCATCCCCTAAGAATCTGTTCTTTACTTGTGTAACTTTGTCATTTCAGAAATGCTTACTGAAAAGAATCATACAGTATATAATTTTGGGGCATTGGTCTCTCTTTTTTTTTTTTTTTTTTGCGGTACTGGGGATTGAACTCAGGGGCATCCTACCTCCAAGCTATACTCCCAGCCCTATTTTTTATTCTTTGTTTTGAAACCGGGTCTCACTAAGTTGCAGAGTGCCTCACTAGGTAGCTGAGACTGGCCGAGAACCCGGATCCTCCAGTCTCAGCCTCCCAAATGCTGGGATTACAAACGTGCGCCACCATGCCCGGCTTCATTGGTCTCTTTATGCAGCAGAATTTCCTTGAAATTCATCTAGGTTGTATCTTGTATCAATGATCTGTTCCAGCCAGGCGTGGTGGCGCACGCTTGTAATCCCAGCATTTGGGAGCCTGAGACCGGAGGATCCAGGTTCAAGGCCAACCTCAGCTACCTAGTGAGGCACTCCGCAACTTAGTGAGACCCTGTTTCAAAACAAAGAATAAAAAATAGGGCTGGGGGTATAGCTCGGAGGTAGAATGCCCCTGAGTTCAATCCCCAGTACCGCCAAAAAAAAAAAAAAAAAAAGAAAAAATAGGGCTGGGGGTATAGCTCGGAGGTAGAATGCTCCTGAGTTCAATCCCCAGTACTGCAAAAAAAAAAAATCTGTTCCATTCTATTGCTGAATAGCCCTGATACACATTTACCACAGTTTAACCATTCATAGGATAGCAGTTCTTTTTAAAATTAAATATTTTTTATTTTAGTGCTGGATATTGAACCCAGGGCCTCCTTCATGCTAGGCAAATGCTCTACCACTAAGCTACCTCCCTAGTCTAGCAATTCTTTTTTGTGTGTGTGTGTTACTGGAAATTGAACCCAGATGCATTCTACCTCTGAGCTGCACCCCAGCCCTATTTTTTATTCCTTATTTTGAAACAGGGTCTCACCAAGTTGCAGAGAGCCTCATTAAGTAGCTGAGGCTGGCTGCAAACCCGGATCCTCCAGGCTCAGCCTCCCAAGTACTGGGATTACAAGTGTGCCCCACTATGCCCCGCCCTAGTCCAGCAATTCTTTTTTTTTCCCTTTCTTTTTTGTGGTACTGGGGATTGAACTCAGGGGCATTCTACCTCCGAGCTATACCCCCAGCCCAATTTTTTATTCTTTATTTTGAAACGGTCTCACTAAGTTGTGGAGTGCCTCACTAGGTAGCTGAGGCTGGCGGAGAACCTGAATCCTCCGGTCTCAGCCTCCCAAATTCTGGGATTACAAGAGTGAGTCACCATGCCTGACTTCAGCAATTCTTTTTTTTTTTTTTGCGGTACTGGGGGTGGTACTCAGGGGCATTCTACCTCTGAGCTATACCCCCAGCCCTATTTTTTATTATTTATTTTGAAACCGGGTCTTAATAAGTTTCAGAGTTCCTCACTAGGTAGCTGAGACTGGCTGAGAACCTGGATCCTCCGGTCTCAGCCTCCCGAATGCTGGGATTACAAGCGTGAGCCACCACGCCTAGCGGCTCCAGCAATTCTTGATGAAGCATCTGAGATGGTTTTCTTTGGTGGTGGTGACATTGGGTTAAAAAATTTGTATTTAAGCCGGGCGTGGTGGTGCACACTTGTAATCCCAGCATTCGGGAGGCTGAGACCAGAGGATCAGAGTTCCGGGCCAGCCTCAGCTACCTAGTGAGGCATTCCACAACTTAGTGAGACCCTGTTTCAAAATAAAGAATAAAAAATAGGGCTGGGGGTATAGCTCGGAGGTAGAATGCCCCTGAGTTCAATCCCTAGTACCGCAAACCCCCCCGCCCCAAAACCCTTGTATTTAATTACTGAAATAACAGTTATGAAGAAATTACTGTGTTAAAGTGTATACAAAAGAAAGAAGAAAATAATCAAATGAAGGAGAAGGCATAATGTTCTTTTTCTCTTATATTAGCAATGAAGAGAAATATTACTAACTGAAAGGATAGTATCATTTTTTTCCAAATTGCTTTTGCTTCTTCAGCTTTTATAGTAAGTTAGCTCCTGTGGTATTAAGCTTTTTTCCCCCTTGGGCATACTCCAATGGTTTATAATCAAGTGTTAGTAAGTTGGTAGCTTAAATCATTCTGGCAGCATTGAGTTTTTGAGCTTCTACTCTGTTTTACCATACTTGTTTGTAAATTAAATGGGAAATAAAGTTAGTTTGTGCTTTCTAAAAAATTGGAGCCTTAGTTTCAAGATAACGAAATATGTTTTGGTTTTAATTTTTCAATGGAAATCTGGTTTCCATATCAGTTTGCAAAATTTTAAGAGTTTGAGCTGGGTGTTGATGTCGCACGCCTGTATTCTCAGTACTTGAGAGAGTGATGCTGGAGGATCACAGGTTCACTGCTAGCCTCATCAACTTGGTGAGGTCCTCTGCAACTTAATGAGGCGCTGTTTGGAAAAAAAAAAACAAAACTAGCTGAATGTGGTGGTGCATACTTGTAATCCCTGTATTTGGGAGGCTGAGACAGGAGAATCGCAGGTTCCTGGTCAGCCTCAGCTACTTAGTGAGGCCCTCCACAACTTAGTGAGATCCTGTTTCAAAATAAAGAATAAAAATATACTGAGGATGTAGCTTGGAGGTACGATGCTTCTGGGTTCAATTCCCATGTACTATCACCCCCCCCCCCCAAAAAAAAAAAAACTAGCATAAAAAGAAAGTGAAAACTAAAATACTGCTGGGAGTATAGCTCTAAGGTAGAATGCCTCTGGGTTCAATCCTCAGTACCACCAAAAAAAAATTTTTTTTAGAGTTTATAGTGGATTTGCCTGGTCTAACCTAGTTGAAACAGGCTCTTACTAGGTTGCTCAGAGTCTTGCTGAGTTACTAAGGCTGGTCTGGAATCGGGATCCTCCTGTCTTAGCCTCCCAAGTGTTAAGATTGCAGGAATGTACCACCATGCCCATCTTCTAGTTGCTTTATGTATTTTTCTTTTCTTTCCCCTCCCTCCCTCCCTTCTTTCTTTCTTTCTTTGTATTTCTGAGGCTAGCCTGGAACCTGCAATCTTCCTGTCTCAGCTAGTTGATTTCTAAAATTAAACTTTGTTGAATGAGCCAAGTGTGGTGGCACATGCTTGAAATCTAGGTACTTGTGAGACTAAGACAGGAGAATTTCAGGTTCGAGGCCAGCCTTAGCACCTTAGTGAGATCCCAGTACCAAAAAGAAATTTTTTCATTGTTGTGTGTTCACCTGTTCTTTTTCCTATATTGCTCTACTTCCTTTTTTTTGCGCTACTAGGGATTGAACTCAGGGGCATTCTACCTCTGAGCTACACCCCCAGCCCTATTTTTTATTCTTTATTTTGAAACAGAGTCTCACTAAGTTGGGGAGGGCCTCACTAGGTAGCTGAGGCTGGCCTTGAACCAGGATCCTCCAGTCTCAGCCTCCCAAATGCTGGGATTACAAGGATGCGCCACCACTCCTGACTTATATTGCTCTACTTCTGATTAAACTTTGTTACTCAAAATATATGCATGTTTTTTGTCTAATTTGTCTAGAGAAAGAGGAAGGTGAATTTAATGTGATATATAACATTTTGTTTAAATAAGAATAATGCTGGCCGGGCGTGGTGGTGCATGCTTGTGATCTCAGTACTTGGAAGGCTGAGACAGGAGGATGACAGGTTAGTGGCTAGCCTCAGCAACTTAGTGAGAACCTCTGCAACTTATTGAGACCCTGTTTCAAAGTAAAGAATAAAAAATAGAGCCGGGCGTGGTGGCGCACGCTTGTAATCCCAGCATTCGGGAGGCTGAGACCGGAGGATCCGGGTTCGCAGCCAGCCTCAGCTACCTAGTGAGGCACTCCGCAACTTAGTGAGACTCGGTTTCAAAATAAAGAATAAAAAAGGGTTGGGGGTATAGCTCGGAGGTAGAATGCCCCTGAGTTCAATCCCCAGTACCGCAAAAAAAAAAAAAAAGAATAAAAAATAAGGGCTAGGGATGTAGCTCAGAGGTAGAATGTCCTTGAGTTCAATCCCTGGTACCACAAAAAAGAAAAAAAAAAAAAAAGAATTATGCTTTCCAGAAGCTTTTTGTTTTCTAATTTCACACTGTTTTAACTTATTTGGAAAATTAAGTCATTAGAAAATTTTGGATTTTGCCTACCCTTGATGCTGTTTCTTTATCTTGATAGTTTGAGTATTACTCCAGATCTTTACACTACCTTTTGTGTGTGTGTGTGTGTGTGTGTGTGTGTGTGTGTGTGTCACTCGGGATTTGAACCCAGGTTGTTCTACATCTGAGCTATACTACTTGCTAAGGCTGTTCTTGAATCTGTAGTCCACCTGTCTCAGCCTCCCAAGTACTGGGGTTACAGGTACATGCCACCATGCCTAGTTTCCCCCTACTTTTTTATGATCTAGGTTTAAGTAAGGAAAAAATGAGGTTGCTAGGGTAAGATAAAATCTATGCCTTTTTAAGCCGGGCATGGTGGTGCATGCTTGTAATCCCAGCATTTGGGAGGCTGAGACCAGAGGATCTGGGTTCACAGCCAGCCTCAGCTACCTTGTGAGGCCTTCCGAAACTTAGTGAGACCCGGTTTAAAAATAAAGAATAAAAGAAATAGGGCTGAGGATATAGCTCGGAGGTAGAATGCCCTTGAGTTCAATCCCCAGTACCGCAAAAACAAACCAAAAAAAAATCTGTGCCTTTTTAGATTTTAGCCCACTTGAAAAAGTTGGACCTCACTGGATATGTGGTGCAGGCCTATGATCCCAGTATTTGGGAGGCTGAGACAGGAGGATCGCAGGTTCCAGACCAGCTTCAGCAATGTAATGAGACTCTCATCAACCTGGTGAGACCCTGTTTACAAATAAAAATAGAAATAGGAGTGGGGTGTAACTCTGAGATAGAATGCCCCTGAGTTCAATCTCTAGTAACACACACACACACACACACACACACACACACACACACACACACACGAAAAGAAAAAATAAGTTGAACCTACTGTAATGCCTTGTAGTCGGGTGTGGCTAGTTGGTTGCTGTTTCTGCTGGTGCCTTCTCTTCTTCACTCTTTAGATATTAATGTGAGTTTTAAGAAAAAAAAATCTAAGTTGGGAATATTTATAAAGTATTTACACTATTAATAAATGTAACTTTGGACTTTAGCCTGAATGATTTTTGTTAGTTATATGTCCAAAGGACAGATTTGTTTCTGCGTGCATAAGGTCACACATAAGGTCAGCTGAGCATGTGTGTGTGCGGCACACGCACAGGCACATACTCTGATATACTGGGGATCAAACTCACGGCCTCATACATGTTAAGCTAGGCTGATTAAACTTAAAAATTTTCCCCCAAGTGCTGTGGCTTGAACCCAGGGTCTTGTGCATATTAGGAAAGGAATATACTACTGAGCTACATCCCAGCCCGAAATTAGTTTGTGGGTTTTTTTTTTCCCCCTCTGGTACTGGGGATTGAACCTGGGGCATTCTACCTCTGAGCTACACCCTTAGACCTTTTTTTAAATTTTGAAACAGGGTCTTGCTAAATTGCTGAGCCTGGCCGCAAACCTGTACTCCTCCTGTCTCAACCTGCCAATTACTGAGCCACCACACCTGGCTAAATTAAGTTTCTGCGTGACAGAATTCCAGTTTTTCAATTGAATGTCAACAGTCACTTTGAAATTGGTTTTATCTTATTTTTATTTATTTATTTTTATGTGGTACTGGGGATGAAACCCAAGGGTATT
Organism: Graphiurus murinus; assembly: GCA_004027655.1. NCBI lineage: Eukaryota > Metazoa > Chordata > Mammalia > Rodentia > Gliridae > Graphiurus > Graphiurus murinus. The sequence continues at coordinate 18,501 of PVLC010030655.1, forward strand.
CTAACTCTGAGCTATACCCACAGTACCCCTAGCCCTGTTTTATTCTTTTTTTTTTTGCGGTACTGGGGATTGAATCCAGGGACATTCTACCTCTGAGCTACACCCCAGGCCTATTTTTTATTCTTTATTTTGAAATGCAGTCTAAGTTGCAGAGGGCCTCACTGAGTAGCTGAGGCTGGCCACTAACCAGGATCTTCCTGTCTCAGCCTTCCAAGTACTGGGATTACAAGTGTGCACCACCACGCTTGACTTGAAATTGGTTTTAATACACTTTTGCTTGTACTGCATGTGTTAGAGTATAATAAAGAGTAAATAGAAGCAGTTTTACTTGCTAATAACTTCTATTTATGCAGTATGTCATTAAAAGATTAAACCAGAATAAATTTCTTTTTCTTTTCTTTCTTTGGTGTTGGGGATTGGATCCAGGGCCTTGAACATGCTAGGCAAGTGGTCTACCACTGAGCCACACACCCAACCCAAAACTAGGATAAGTTTCTGATGAAAAGCAAACCAGCTTTTACCCTAGTGAACCCTGACTAATACATACAGCAACTATTTTTTTGTACCTGGATTCTTTTGCTTAGAATATTTTTGAGATTCATTAGTGTTGTTCCATTTATAAGGAGTTTATTCTTCATAGGAAAATAAGTTGTATAAGCCGGGCGTGGTGGCGCACGCTTGTAATCCCAGCATTCGGGAGGCTGAGACCGGAGGATCCGGGTTCGCGGCCAGCCTCAGCTACCTAGTGAGGCACTCCGCAACTTAGTGAGACTCGGTTTCAAAATAAAGAGTAAAAAATAGGGCTGGGGGTGTAGCTCGAAGGTAGAACGCCTCTGAGTTCAATCCCCAGTA
>PVLC010030656.1:0-20262 GCA_004027655.1 Graphiurus murinus
GTGTGGGATGTTATCAGCCACTCATGGGAGGGGTTTACCCCTTCCAGAAGCAACATGTAGGCAGGCCCAGAGGAGTGGCTGTAAAGCAGATACCTTCCTTCTCATGCATTTTAATTTTGGGATGATGGAGAACTCTCCTTTGTTCTCTGTCCCACCACACCATGTGGGAGAGAGGTTTAAATCCACCCCCGTAGCCAGAAACTGACCCCATAGCCCCAAATTTATAGAAAGCCCAGGTGACTCAAGCTGTCCCTCCCCCCCCCATTCTGATTAGCCCTTTAAGCTTTCTGAGCTTTAGTAAATCTGCTGCTGCAGCTGTCTATTTATATTTAAATTTAGCTGTTGGAAATAGCTTTCTGAATGCAGCTGAGGTCTGACTCTGGGGTTCTTGCATGCAATCTGAACCCCCCTCCTGCCCTGTGGCTGAATCTTTATGGAGACTACAGAGAAAACTTTGGCTGCCCCTGTCCTGGAGGCATGACCCATCCACTCAATGGAGATATCGTGTTCTGAGCCAGCAGGGGCACCACCTGGAGGTGGTTGTGGGCATGCCACAGGCACCACTGAGGCCTGGCTGCCTGCCTTCACCAGCTTTCTCTGAGGGGATGAGGCTCCAGCAACTGAGGCGGCCATGTCTGCACCCCAGGCAGCATCTGTGCCCCAATGGCTGCAATGCCATCATTTTGGTTATTTTTATTTATTTATTTATTTATTTATTTATTTATTTATTTATTTATTTATTTATTTACCTTTTCCCCCCAGATGCTGTGCCTTGATGGCTCTTATTTTAAGAAGCACAGGACAGATCAAGTCTAAACGTAAATGATGTGGGATTAAACTGCCCAATCTGAGCCTGTAAGAACATGTGGCAGAGGCCCCTGAAGAGATTTTTCTTTTCACATACCCTTCCATTCTTCCCGGCTCATGCATCAAAATTGAATTGGGGGTGTCTCCTCTTTTAGGGTTCTTGTCCAGTGGATTTTGATGAATGAAGTCCAAGGACTAGCAAAGGGTATAGAAATATGGAAGTTTATTTTAAGTCATGGAAAGATAGAAAACAAAGGCAGCTCTCTCCCCAACACACACACAAAGGGGGGGCAGTCCTAGAAAGAAAATGACCTTGAAGCCCTTGGGGAGTGGGCTTTTAAACCTTCCTGAGGTTTTCTATCTGTTCTTTTGACTGGTCAGAATTGGGTTTGGGAGAACCAATAACTTTTGCACAATTTTGATTCTTAATTTGAATGATTATCTGTGGGCTGCTCAGGGCCCTGATTCCCTGGCACCCACCAGTCTCTCACTTTCCTGTTTACTTCCCTCAACCTCACAGAAGGCTGATGTGGATGGCCACTTTAATTCTTCCTCTTCCCAAGTCCTCTGTCCTGCCTCAATGTGGTCTTAATAATTATCCTTTTCAGAGAGTACAAAGTAATCAAGTGGATGAATGAATCAGAGTTTTCTTCCTTTAGTCATATAGGTAGCTTTGAATTTATTGTATTTGTTTTTTATGATATTATTTTATGGGCTTTTAAAGCATTTTTATGGACTCAGGATGAGTAGGAGAAAAAATTCATTAATTCACTCACTCAACAAATTATAACTGAATAAGATGACGTTCTAGACCTTGATTTTAAAAGCTTTCACAAAAAGGATCGACTGTTCTTTAGTCATAGCATGAGTAGCTGTCAGAACCAGTTTTAAATTTGCCCAATTGAATAATAACAGCTGGTAACCACACTTCTGAAAACCAACTGGTGGCAGCTTCTCACTTCTGAAAGTTGGCCAATCAGCCATGGCCTCACTGGAAGAACCATACTTTTACAAATAAAGGTCAGTCAATCTCTCTAGATTTCTACTTCAGTAAGTCTTCCAGTTCCTGATGTTTACCCTTTCATAAATCCTATATAAGATGAGCTCTCTGCTAACTGGGTGTGGTGGTACACAATTGTAATCTCAGTACTTGAGAGGCTGAGACAGGAGGGTAACAGGTTTGAGACCAGTCTCAGCAACTTAGTGAGGCCCTCCCCAACTTAGTGAGACCCTATTTCTAACTAACTAACTAACTAACTAACTAACTAACTAACTAAATAACTAACTAAATAACTAGGGCTGGGGGGTGTAGCTCATGGGTGGAATGTCTTTGGGTTCAATCTGCAGTACTAAAAAAAAAAAAAGAAAAAAAAAAGATTAAATCTCTGTTTTGTTCACAGAGAGAGAGAGACTACATAGCTCTCTCTTAGTTAGTGAGGCATTAGTTCAGCTTTTTATTTGTGACTTCTTCAACAGTATTATGAAGGTTAAAAGGAAAAAAAATATTCCTTTTCCTCAAGGACATGATGACTTAGAGCTAACTGACCTACACACAAGAGATGACTATAAGGTAAATGTGATACAAGAGAAAGTTAGACTCTCCTTGACTTTCTTTGGGGTTATGTTCTGATAAACCCATTATAAGTTGACAATATCCCAAGTCCAAAGTGCACAGTTTAAAAAAAGAAGAAGAAAGAAAGAAAATACATTTACTGAATATGCCTACTCTACCAAGCACCCTAGCTTAGCAGCAGAGCCCACTGTGGAGCGTCAGTTCTTTACCCTGGGGGCTGCATGGCTGAGTGGGAGCTGCAGCGGGCTGCCTCTGCCCAACATTGTGACAGAGTATCATACCACATATTGCTAGCCCAGAAAAAGGTCCAAATTTAAAGTGTGGTCTCTACTGAATGTGTCACAACATCAGAAAGTAGAAAATGTTTTCGCAAGCCATTGTAAGTTGGGGACCATCTGTACTAACCAAAATCCACATGAGTTCAGAGAAAGCATCTTCTTCAAATGGGCCTCAAAGGAGGTGTGACTAGTGCTGTTCATGTCTAGGAATAAAAATATCTTAGTCATAACAATTAACTAAATTTTTCTGGTTTCATATTATATTAATCTGTTGTGGCTGCGATAGCAAAACATATAACATCAGGTGACTTAAGCAGCAGAAATTTGTTTCCTTACAATTTTGGAGGCTGGAAGTCCAAGATGGAGTCCATGGTGCCAACACTGTTACTTCCTAGTGAGTTCTCTATTCTTGATTTGCAGACAGTTTCCTTCTCCCTGTATCCTTGAATGAAATGGAGAGAGGGAGAGGAAGAGGGAGAGGGAGAGGGAGAGGGAGAGGGAGAGGGAGAGGGGGAGGGAAGGGGGGGGAGAACAAATGAGTGAGCTCACTCTCTGGTGTGTTTTTTTTGTAAGGACACTCATCCTATTAGATCGGGTCCCTGCCTTTAGGACCTCAATAAGTCATTAAATTCCTTGGAGTCCCTATCTCTGAACAGTCACATAGTCACATTGAGGGTTAGGGCTTCAACATATGGAGTTGAGGGTGACATAATTCACTCTATACCACATATGAACTTGAGAATATCATTCAAATTCAAAGACACATGTAAATTATAGAGCTGATGGATTTAGAAGTGATCTGATACAGATGGGAGAGAAAAAGAGAAGAGTACTTTGAGGGTAAGGTGGTTTACAGATTCTTAGATTTGATGATGGGAAGTAGATTAGAGAATGCAAAAGAAACTAAGAATTCAAGTTGAACACATGGATGAAGCTCTTTGTATGGAAATTTAAATAGGCATGAGCCAAGGAACACTGTCTGATATGGTGGTCAGCCTCCAAGACAATTCTTACCTCCAGCCTTCATGCCTGTAAATAGTTTCCTCCCACACTGAATAGGGTTGATCTATGTAATACATAGGATATTGCAGAAATGATGTTAAAAGATATTGTGGCTTCTGCCTTGCTCCTTCTTGGATTCCTTGGGTGAAGCCAGTGCCATGCTGTGAGGATGCTCAAGCAGCTCTGTGGAGAATTTTAGATGGTGAGGAACTGTAGGCTCTTGCTAACAACCAGCACTGACTTGGAAAGCATGGAAATGAGCCACTTTGGGGGCATATCTTCAAGCCCTAGGGAAGCCTTCCTGTGACAGTCACCCAGATACTCTCTAGACTACAACTTCATGAAAGACCTCAACTTCATCCAGCCATGCCACTTCTGGTTTCTCAGTCTATAAAAACTGTATGAGATAATAAGTATTTACTGTTTTAGTCCACAATTTAGGGAGAATTATTTTGCAAAAGATATCTGCCTTAGAGGTAGGTTAGGAATAATTCAGCAGTAGTCTAAAGGATTAAGTCTAACACAGACATTAAGAGCTTGGGTTCTGTTTTTGCTTTTGTTTATTTCTTTTGGGTCCTGGCATGTCAGGCAAGTGCTCTACCACTGAGCTACATTCCAAGAAAGGACTTGGGCTGTTGAATCAGATTGCCCAGACTTACACCATCCCTCTGCCATTTGAACTTCAGGCCTCTGTTTTCTCATTTGCAAAATAAGAAAGTATGCCTATCTCAAGGTTTTTTTTTACAACAGGATTAAATGAGTTTATGTGCATAAATTAATTAAAATAGTGCCTAAGACATAGCACTCTCAATATGTTAGTTATTACCATATTTATCTGATGATACTAGTTAGATTTATGTAAGTAGTACTATGTTACAGGCAAGCAAGAGAATGAAACTTCCCAGGGTGTATGAAGTAGCAAAAGAGAATACAGATGCACATATCAGGGCTGCAGGGACTCATGCTCACTCCAAGAAAAGCTACTTCTAATGTCTTCCTTCCTTTCTTCCTCCCTCCCTCCCTCCCTTCCTTCTCTCCTTTTTTTTTTGTGGTACTTGGGATTGAACAGGGGATAGGGTGGGAGTGGGGTGGGGTTCTACTTCTGAGCTACAACCCCAGCTCTTTTTATTTTGAAACAGATCTCCCTAAGTTACTGTGCACTGGCTGCCAACTTGTGAGCCTTCTGTCTTAGCCTCCCAAGGACTGGGATTACACACATGCACCATCACACCTAGCTAGCAACTTCTAATTTCAAGGTGGCTAATGGGCTTCTAGAATTTGCATAGTGTTTACACACTACCATTTCCTAATGATTGAAGCCAGAATTCTGAAGTTATCATAGTTATCCTCTTACCCCTATCTTGTCCCTTGCATGCAATCATTCTTTCAATGTGTATTTTGCATAATGTGTGTGTGTGTGTGTGTGTGTGTGTATATGTGTGTGTGTATATACACATGCACATGGTGCTGGGGATGGAATGCAGGGCCTGACACATGCTAGGCTATATCCCCAGCTCCAATATATATTTATTAGGGCTCCAATAAGTGCCCAGCACTGTTTCTAGATGTGAGGGATAAATGAGTGAACAAGATAGCCTCTATCTGAATGCAACTCACATTCTAGGGAGGGACACAGTCAATCTATGAACAAGTATAGATTACATTGTCACATATGGATAAGTACTACACAGAAAAGTAAATAAAGATGTGTGTGTGCGCCGGGCGTGGTGGCGCACGCTTGTAATCCCAGCATTCGGGAGGCTGAGACCGGAGGATCCAGGTTCGCGGCCAGCCTCAGCTACCTAGTGAGGCCCTCCGCAACTTAGTGAGACCCGGTTTCAAAATAAAGAATAAAAAAAAATAGGGCTGGGGGTGTAGCTCGGAGGTAGAATGCCCCTGAGTTCAACCCCCAGTACCGCAAAAAAAAAAAAAAAAAAAAAAAGATGTGTGTGTGTGTGTGGGGGGGTGCTGCTATAGATCACTTGACCATGTCTGTCCCTATACTACATCTCCCCGTCATCCCACAGCTATTACTGAGGCACTTCATCATCCTGTCTGAACTGTTCCAGCCCTCTCACCACCTTCACAACTTGGAGTCTTGAATTGCTAGGTCCATATATGATCACATTGTATGCCTGCTCAAAAATACCAGAGTGGTTCCCAGTCCCATGGAGGAGAAGTCCTAGATATCTCTTTGCTCTTGACTGATAACAGTCCTTCCTCTTTCATTGAACAAATAGAAGCAATTGGGAGAGAATTTTCACACTCTCTAAGTGCCACAACTACCCACCTGCTTGCACTGTACCAAAGGCTCTGACTTTCTGTGCTTTCACACGTGAATTGTGCATACTTGTAAGGTGAACACTGCCACGTGTACATGAGGTCCCACCCTCTTGGCCACTCAGGGGCATCACTCTATCAACTTCCCTCTTCCCATCTGTTTTCTCATTCTTCCTCCTCCTCCTTCCTCTCCTCCTCCTCTTCCTCCTCTTCTTCCTCCTCCTCCTCCTCTTCTTCTTTAGGGTACTGGGTATTGAACCCAGGGACATTCTACCTTTGAGCTATGAGAAAAGCATAACAAATTTATTCAGTTATTTATTTATTGGTATTGGGGATAGAATCCAGGAGCATTCTACCTCTGAGCTACATTCTCGTCCCTTTTTATATTTTATTTGGAAACAGGGTCTCACTAAATTGCTAAGGCTGGTCTCAAACCTGTGATCCTTCTATCTCAGCCTCTCAAGTACTGGGATTATAGGCATGCACCACCATGCCTATCCACAAATTTATTTGACCATAGTCTTAGGCAATAAAAGAGCCTTGAGATCAAATACCCAAAGACTCAGGGTGAATTATCCATTTTTAAGTTTGAGTTTGATAAAGCAGAGACAGTCATGTAGAAATGTGATTGGACAAAAGGGGACAATCTAAAGGAAATATCCCAAGTAAGAAACTCAGCAAGGCCTGTCTGTTCATGTTTTTCTTGGCTTCCCTGTATAGCATTCCTTCCTTCCAGCTTCCAGGTATAGGGCAGAACCTTTTCCACCTCTACATTATGATCCAATCTCCTGGCTTTAAACCTACCTAGTAGTATATGCTGAGATTCCCTAACATTGTATCTCTAGTCCAGAACTCTTTTTTGAATTTCAGACTTGTACATCTCGCTGCCTTCCAAAACTCTGTCTTTTCCTCTCCACATCTTACTAAATGAGCTCTGGATACCCAAAACCTTGGAATCAATCTTGAGTTTCTTTATTTGATGTCCCCAAATCTTTGCTCAGATGGCCTCATCTCAGGAAGTCCTTCTTGACCTCTATGTTTAAACTGCAACTCTCTTCCTACAAGCACCTGTCCTGATTCACAGAACTGATTAGTGATTGCCTTAGTCCATTTGTGTTGCTACAATAAAATACTGGAGACTGGATAATTTACAAAAAAACAAAAACAAAAACATTGAATTCTCATAGTTCTAGAGCCGGGGAAGTCTAAGGTCAGGCAGGCAGTTGTGTCTGATATCCTCCTGAGGGAAAGAATGCTGCGTCCTCAAATGGTGGAAGATGGCCAGGCAAGCTCGATGTGTGTGTGTGTGTGTGTGTGTGTGTGTGTGTGTGTTAGTTGCTGGGGATGAAACCCAGGGCATTCTACCTCTGAGCTACATTGTCAGCCCCATTTTATTTTTTATTTTGAAACAAGGTCTCACTAAGTTGCTGAGTGAAGCTGGCCTCCAACCTGTGATCCTCCCCTCTCAGCCTCTCAAGTACTGGCATTACAGTCATGTGCCACCATGCTTGGCTTGGCTTAATACAGCCTCTTTCATAAGGACTTCAATCTCATTCACAAGGAAAAAGCCATCGTGACCTAATTACCTCTTAAAGGCTCCATCTGTTTATACTACCACATTGGTAACCCCTGAACTTTCGAGGGACATATTCAAACCACAGCAGTGATCCTGGACCCCCTCTAGCCAGCTTATTTCCTATTGCTTTGGTAAATGATGAATCCCTGTGGTAAGTGGACCTTTCATGGACACAGTCCTCTAATAGGTGTTCTTGGCTAAACACATTTAAGTCCTTTCTAGCATGCCCATTTCTCTGAGCCTTTGTGTGTGTGTGTATTACTGGGGATTGAACCCAGAGGCATTCTACCTTGGAGCTACACCCCCAGCTCTTTTTGTTTTCTTATTTGGAAACAGGGTTCCATTAAGTGGCAGAGGGCCTCACTAAATTGCTGAGGCTGGCAGTGAACCTATGATCCTCCTGTCTCAGACTCCCAAGTACTGAGATTACAAGCATGTGCCACCATACCCAGCATCTCTGAGCCTTTTAATCCCTTCTACATTTCCACACGTCTACCTCAGTGTGGGCTTTCACTTTGCTATAGTTTGGATCTCAAATGTCCCTCCAGTGATCCGTGCGCTGAAGGCTTGGTCCCCCATTTGTGGTACTGTTGACAGGTGGTAGGACCTTTAAGAGGTGGAAGGAAGGAAGTTAGGTCCTTGGAGGCGATATGGGGACCCTGGCCTCTTCCTCTCTCTCTTTTTTTTTTTTTTTTGTGGTACTGGGGATTGAACTCAGGGGCATTCTACCTCCGAGCTATACCCCCAGCCCTATTTTTTATTCTTTATTTTGAAACCGAGTCTCACTAAGTTGCAGAGTGCCTCACTAAGTAGCTGAGGCTGGCCGCGAACCCGGATCCTCTGGTCTCAGCCTCCCGAATGCTGGGATTACAAGCGTGCGCCACCATGCCCGGCTTTCTTCCTCTCTTTTTTGTTGCTTTCCAGTGGCCACAAAGTGAACAAGCCTCTTCCTCCTGTACACCTTCCACAAGCTGTATATACTGTGTTGCCATAGACCCAAAGCAACAGGGCCAAGCGACTGTGGACTAAAACCCCTGAAACTGTGATTCGAAATAAACCTTTTTCCTTATTAAGTTGGTTTATCTCAGACATTTGTTGCAGTGATGGAAAGCTGGCTAGCACATATTTCTTCCTCATTCTAGGAGCCATCCTAGTAGCATACTGCAACAGCCCCTGAGCATTTAATGCCTTTTCCAGGGCATTAAGTCCTTTATTCTGCTTCAAGTTGACAAACTAACTCTTAGTATTCATCTTGATGTTGCAGTCTCCTTGATCTAATTCCAAGCACAGTCTCCTGGCTCTGGCCAGTGCGTGGTGGCTAGGCCCTGCCATTTCTTTGTAGAGGTTCATTTCCTTGCTTATCAGGCCCAGTATGACTCCATCTGGGTTATATTGTAACTTAACTGAGTTATTAGCCTTGGAGCTAGAAGATTCTGTAGGGACTGATCTTGGGGTGGGGCAGGGGATATTTTACTGTATGTAAAAACTTGTAAGTATAAACTAACATATGATTAAGCCAAGATCTATATTCCAGAGAACATTGAATCTTTAAACTGTATATGATTAGTTCATTTTGAGGCTGTTTGGTGCAGTGATACTCTTTTTTTTTTAAACCTAAAGGCAATGGAAGGCATTTCCTTTCAGTAATTGCCTCTGTTTTTACCTGTTTATACCTGATTTTTTTTCCATATCATTATCTGCTTGTTTCCACATGATGAGTGCCATGATTTCCTGTCATCACATACTTTTATTATTTACTAGAAATGAGTAGCTTCTGGACTTATTGGCAGTCGGAGAGAGCATTGTGAAAGTTGAACTCTGTTCCTACTAACCAGCCAATTGGTAGTGATCACTTCATGGAAGTGGGAAAGTACAGCTTTTATTTGATACAGTGAAGTGGCAATTTCTTTAGATGCTTAGCATGGCTCATTTGTTTTGTTTTGTTTTGTTTTTTGTGAAGTTTACCAAGGCTGGCACCCAAGTGGCTTCTGGCTCTGGCTCCCAGTCCTATGTCTCTCAGAACAGCCTGTTCCAAGCTATGAATGGACTGTGCTCCAAAAATGTGTTTGAAAATCACTTTAGGACCCAACTCACTTTTTCCACAGAAACAGTATAATAAGTGAAAGTCAAACAAAACAGCTGTCCCTGCAAAGTCTACTTAGCACAATGCAGCTTAAATGGGGTCGGCAATAGGGCTATTCTAAGGCCTCCCCCTCTGCTTGCACCCTAAGCCCATCTGCTCTCTAGACAGAAGTGCTCCTCTTCTTCCTCCTCCTCCTCCTCTTCCTCTTCCTCTTCCTCCTCCTTCTTCTTTGTGCTGGGGATTGAACCCAGGGGTATTCTACTTCTGAGCTATACCCCCAGCCCATTTTATTTTTTATTTTGAAATGATCTCAATGAGTTGCTGAGGGTCTTGCTAAATTGCTGTAGCTGTCCTGGAACCTGCAATCCTTCTGTCTCAGCCTCCCAAGTACTGGGATGACAGGTGTGTACCACAATGCCTAGCTAGAAGTGATCTTTCTATAGTATAACTTCATCATATGACTCAGTACTCAACACTCTACCCCAGAACCCTACACTGAATCAGGTCTCAATTCTATCCCCTAAGTATTTCTTTAATCTTACTGTTTTTCTCGCCCCCATGATTTCAGTCTAGGCCCTGATCCATTTTAACTAGCTATGAGAATAGTCTCCTAATGGTTCTCCCTACATCTAGGGTCACCACCTTCTACTGCTCTGTTGTGTATACTGCAGCTCATCCTACAGGGCTTTCTAGACTTGTCACAACTTGATTTTAAAACCTCATTTGTGCGGGGTGTGGTGGCATGTGCCTACAATCACAGGTTTGAGGCCAATGAGCAGCAACTTAGACCCTGTTTCAAAATAAAAAAACAAAAAGAGCTGAGGGTATTGCTCAGAGGTAGAATGCCCCTGGATTCATTCCAGGTAACAAAACCAAAAAAACTAAAACCTCATTTGTGTCCATGCCAACTCACATAAGTGTGTGTTTGTGTATATGTGTGTGTTGGGGGTCCTGGGGATTGAACCCAGGGGCATTCTACCTTGGAGATACACCCCCAGCCCCTTTTTTTATATTGAAATTGGGTCTTGCTACATTGCTGAGGCTGGTCTCAAACCTGCAATCCTTTTGTCTCAGCCTACTAAATACTGGGATTATATTTTTTGTGAATTGTCTAGTTAGTTCACTTGTCCATTTTTTATTGGATTATTTGATTTTGGAGCAGTAAGTTTCTGGAGTTCTTTGTATATTCTAGATATCAGTCCTCTTTTGAAGGAGTAGCTGGCAAAAATCTTTTTCCATTCTGTCGATCCTCTCTCAAAGTTTTTAATAGTTCCCTTTGTTGCACAGAAGCTCTTCAGTTTAATGCAATCCCACATATTAGTCCTTGTTTTAATTTCTTGACTTTTGGGGTCTTATTGAAGAAGTTTTTACCTGTGCCTATGTGTTGGGGCATTGTTCCTATGTCCTCTTCAAGGAACTATAAAGTCTTTGGTCTAATATTCAGGTCTTTGATCGAATCTATCGCTCTGAACTCCATCATGATGTGTGATTATAACGTACGATTAAAAAACAAACACTGGTCTACCTACTTTTTTTTTTCCTTTTACTGTACCGTAGATTGAAATCAGGGCTTTGTGCATGACAGGCAAATTGCTCTACCACTGAGCTACACCCCCAGCCCTTTTTATTTTTTATTTTGAGACAGGGTCTTGCTAAATTGCCCAGGCTGGACTTGAACATGCAGTCCTCTTGCCTCAGTTTCCCAAGTCACTGGGATTACAGGTGTGTACCACCAGGTCTAACCCATATTTTCTTACTGGGAATTTTGAGAAATCCCCAATCAAAGGCAAATGCCAACTCCTCTGGGAAGTCTTCCCTAAAAACCAGAAAGAGAGAGAGAAAGGGAGTCACTCCTTCCTTGAGCTTTTAGTATTGTGACCCAGTGCTAGGAGTGCTGGTTAACCAGTGAGAATATCAGCAAGGCATATTCCTACCCCTGCTCTCAAAGAGCTCACCACAGATTCCCAAAGTGGATGATACCTCCCTGGGGGAGGTGGGGGCATTGGACCCATCTAGTAGTAACCTCTGCTGCAATTTAGGGGGCATTGAACAAAATAAGGGGGTGGTGGAAGCACCAAGGGGGGCACTGAGAATTATTATTATTTTTTTCTGAAAAGCAGATGGTGAGCCAGTAAGTGTGAGAATCTATTCTCTAGACAGAAACAGAAATCTATGATTATAAGCCATTGTGAGAGACACTTTATTGTGTGTGTTTAGGGTGTTGTGGCTCTGAAGATAAAGGTCTAGCTAACTTTTATTTAATTAGGGGACCTAGCAGTCATGAAAGAGGAGGTGATATTTGAGTTGACACATGAAGGATGACTGGAACTTCCTGAAGTGTTCCAAGGGGTATTACAAGTAAAGAGACTACTATTTGCAAAGGCATAAAAGGGGGAAGGATTGGAACATTTGTAGAATTGCAAATAATTTTGTAAGGCACCAGGGCAAGGTGTGTGTAACAAAACAGTGGGAACCAGGCAAAGTCAGATCAAGAAAGGTCTTAGCCGCTCAGGTAAGAAGTTTCCATTTTTGTATACAAGTATCTATTACAGAGTTAAAGATTTGATTTATTGATCTGCATATCCTCTGGAATCTAGCATTATGACTAGCACATAGTAGGTATTCTATTTTTTGTTTTTTAAATAATTTTTTATGGTGCTGAGAATCAAACCCAAGGCCTTGTGCAAGTACCCTACTACTGAGCTATAGCCTCAAGCCCTTAAATTATTTTAAAAAAAGTTTTTGTCATTCCTAAATGATAAAATCTAGGAAATCATAGGTAAAACTAAAAGTAGTCCAATAAAGTAAACCTCTTTTATTTCCTTATGTTTTCTTCCATTATTTTAATACTGAAACAAGTCCAGATACACAAGAAAATGGACTATCACGTTTTCCCTTTAATTTTATGTTTCTGTATGGTTTAAACATTTAAAAAAATCCAGCTCGTATACTTGTTTAATTTAAAAAGAGTTTATGTTTTGTTAATTAAAAAAAAAAAAAACAAATAGAGACCTAAATATTGAAGTTGGAAAAATGATTCCCTCATAAACTATATTCCCTCTGAGATTTATTGCACAGTAAATTAGTTAATTGCAAACCTTCCAGCATGTTTTACTCCATTATAGATTACTTTGGTAGAACAAATTTGATTTTTCCCCCTCAAACAATGAGTGGTTTATTTAAAAGTAGGTGAAAGGTGAAGTGAAGGGGGGAAAAAGCCCCAGCTTCACAGATGTATAGTTTAAAGTTTGCCAAGTACTTAGTGAAGGGTTATGCTAACTTCAAACAGTTGGAAAGTATATTGTAACCTGAGAACATGAGGTCTTGTTTCTGTTTCAACTCTTGCCCTCTGTTCCTGTAACTGAGTTTCAGAGATCACACCCCTAGTGGAGAGCAAATGAACAGAAAGGAGAAAGAGAAAAACGCAATGAAATTCATGTGCTCTATTGTGTTTTGCAAACAGGTTTCTCTGCCCTTAGATAAAAAAATTTATATTCACTGGCAAGTTTGAGAGAGAGAGAGAGAGAGTGAGTGTGTGTGTGCATGTGCACGGTTACTGGGGATTGAACCCAGGGGCATTCTACCTCCAAGATACACCCCTAGCTAGCCCTATTTTATTCTTTATTTTGAAACAGGGTATCACTAAGTTGCAGAGGGCCTCACTAAGTAGCTGAGGCTGGCTGCGAATCTGCAATCCTCCTGTTTCAGCCTCCCTGCCTGGCTCCTGTCTGTGTTCTAAATTGTTATGTTGCCCAATTCAAGCAATGACCCAAAGCCAATGATGGTGTCTGGAGCTATCATTTCTTTATAGGTCTGATGCTCATTTTCGTATTTTATGTACTTATAAAAATAAGGCAGCCAGGCGTAGTGGCTCAACCTGTAATCCCAGTACTTGGGAGACTGAGACAGGAGAATAACAGGTTTGCAGCCAATCTCAGCAACTTAATGAAACCCTATTTCAAAATTAAAAATAAACAAATAAAATTGACCTCACAGTGTAGTTCAAAGGTAAAATGTGCCCAATTTCAATCCCCAATACCACACATACACACACATGCAATATAAATATTAATGATATTAGAGTTGGTATTCCATATGACCTGTCAGTCGCTGGTCAAGCACTCAAGCCTTTTCCTTTATGTGGTGGGACATAAACTCTCAGCTGGGAGAATTCCTTGGGTTTGAAGCCTCTCCTCTATTCCAATTCCGACATTGTTTGTTCCAAATTGGGTTTCAGGGCATGGGTGTTTCCAAAGTGCAGATAATCCCATTCTTGTTTGGTGACTCTTCTTAGAGTACGCTGTTTTCCCTCACCTGCCCCAGATTGGCAATCGAGGACATGCTTGACCAGAGCCTCTGCCAGGGACTCTGTGGGTTCCACTGGCAGCAAGCTGTGACTGTCCCACCCAGTGACAAGTGTTTGCTCATCCTCCTGGGCGATAGAGATGACTTCCTATGGGGTGTAAGTTAATTTGAGATTCCTGGAAGAAATGCTTTTGAGTCCTGATGGCTTCCTGAGTATCACAGCAGCTGGTGCAAAGCTTCATTGTTTCTGCTCAAAGACAAGCAAACCCAACACAGTGGGAACCCAACATAGTTTGCTGTTCTGAGTCATTTACATTATAGTGAGAAGGAGGCTCTTATTTACTCTGAGCATGGGTTTTAATAAAAAGTGGGAGAGAGAGGAGCATTTTGAGATCACTGCAAGAGAGGAAGACAAAAAAATGGCTTAAAAACAATAAAAATAAATTGGACTACTGAGCGTGGTGGCACATGCCTGTAATCCTAGTACTTGAGAGGCTGAGGCAGGAAGATTACAGATTTGAGGCCAGCTTTAGCAACTTAGTGAGACCCTGTTTGATATGTGAGAACTATATTAACTTTCAGGACCCATAAACAAAGTTCTAGTAGAACACAGCCGTGCCCATCCAGTTAATGTATTGTCTATGGCTGCTTTCAAATCAGAATGGCAGCCAGGCGTGGCAGTGTACATCTGTAAACTCAGTCCTTGGGAGGCTGAGACAGGAGGATTGCAGTATGATTCCAGCCTCAGCAACTTGGCAAGACCTTGTTTCAAAATAAAAAATAAAATACGACTAGGAGTATAGCTTAGAGGTAGAATGTCCCTGGGTTCAATCACTAGTACTAAAACAAAATAAGACAAACAAAAACAAAAATGAAAAACAGTAAAATGTGGAATACTTGCAGCAGACCATTTGGCCCACGGAACTGAAGGTATTTACTATTTGGTCCTTTACAGGTAAGCTAGTAGAGTACCAGTTCCCAAAGTGTGCCCTCTGCCATAGTCTCACCAGGTTCTCTGCATATAAAAAGGCTTCCACAGTTGAATAAGTCTGGCATTGTCTGTGTATATCATTGGCCTGCTAACAGATTTGAGAAGTCCTGCGGTAGATAAATACTGTTTAAGTTTTTTTTTTTTTTTTTTTAATGAGTTTTCGAAGCTTATTTGGCCTCAGAACAGTCTCTCTCTTCTCCCTTCTCTTTTACAAAATGCCTATAAATATCCCCTGGGACTAAAAGGAAGTCTAGCCTGGAGCAGGGGCTTCCTTTCAGGTGGGAGGTATTTGCAGGCGAGATCTGACATGCTTCTGCGATGCTCATGAAGTTTCTGAGGAGGGTCAGGAATCATTTTGCCTACCGTCTCCTTTCGTGGATTGGGAGATGGAGTTTAAAGACAGTCATGCAACTTGCCAACTTGCTCTTATTTCCTCTGCCTGGAAAGCTCTTTCCCTGGTTACCCATTTGTCTTAGTTTTTTGCCTCCTTCAGGTATTTGCTCAGATGTCAGCTCCCAGAAGTAAGGGCTTCCCTGACCCCCCACCCCCTAAGAAAACTGAAATTAGCCTGACACAGTGGTACATGCCTGTGGTCTCAGCCACTCAGGAACGTGAGACAGGAGGATTCCTTGAGCCCAGGAGTTGGAGGCTAGCCTGGGCAACACGGTGAGACCCCCATCTAAAAACCACAAGAAACAAAAACAAACAAGAAACCAAACTGAAACCCTTCTTTCTAGCACTCCTTATCTCTATTTCCTACATCATTTTTGCTTTGTAACCCTCTCATTAATACATCCTGCACTGATGTACATTGATTGATTGATTGTACTGGGGGATGATCCCAGGGGCACTTTACCTCTGAGCTACATCCCTAGCTCTTTCTAAAAAAAATTTAAGCTTTGAGCCGGGCGTGGTGGCGCACGCTTGTAATCCCAGCATTCGGGAGGCTAAGACTGGAGGATCCGGGTTCGCGGCCAGCCTCAGCTACCTAGTGAGGCACTCCGCAACTTAGTGAGACTCGGTTTCAAAATAAAGAATAAAAAAATTTAAGCTTTGAAATATGGTCTTGTTAAGTTGCTGAGGGCCTCATTAAGTTGCTAAGGCTGGCCTGGAACCTGAGATCTTCCTGTCTTAGCCTCTCAAGTACTGGGATGACATCATACCTGGCTGCATTGATATTTTTTAAGAGTTCTATGTTACTCTTCATTAGAATGTTAGCTCCCAGGGGGTTTTGTCTATTTTGTCCACTCTTGGATCCCAGGTTCTAGAATAGCACATGACTCCTGTGTATTGTATTCAATATACTGTACTATGTGTTAGTGGCTGAACCGGGGCTTGTCCCCAGACCTCCTGGGTCCCTCTGTCAGTGAAGCATGTGCAGTAATAGAATGAATGTGAGATATTAACTCACAGATTGTATGTGGTGCTGGGGATTGAACCCAAGGCCTGGCACATGCTAAGCACACACTCTACCACTGAGCTATACACCAGCCCTGAGTTCAAAACTGGGCTCTGGCACTTACTAGCTGTTACAATTTGGACCAAATTTCTCTCAGATACCAGTGATATAAACAAGATGCAGATGATTTATTATTATTATTATTATTATTATTATTATTATTATTATTATTATTATTTTATGATAAAGAGGTGCAAGGCTGATAGGCCAACTCTGCAGATAGGAGGGCCCCATGCTGCTTCCCTGAACCTTCCATGTATCTGCTCGATGATTCTGATGGTATTTTCCTGGCTATGGGGGCTTCAGTCAGGACGTCTACGTGGCTGGCTGGAGAAATTATTCAGTTTCCTTTCTTGTGATTTCTCTCTCATGTACCATCCCTAGGCTGGCGAATGTAGTATTTAGAATGGCTAATTGCTGGGCATGGTGGCACACACTTGTAATCCTAGCATTTGGGAGACTGAGACCAGAGGATCCGGGTTCGCAGCCAGGCCAGTCTCAGCTACCTAGTGAGGTCCTCCTCAACTTAGACCCGGTTTCAAAATAAAGAATTAAAAATAGGGCTGGGGGTATAGCTCGAAGGTAGAAGGCCCCTGAGTTCAATCTCCAGTACCGCCAAAAAAAAAAAAAGAATGGGCTAATTGCCAAGAATTGCCAAGACAAATGCACTTTCCTTTTTGGTAAGGAAAAAGGACAGGATGGATATAGGGTAGGCAACTAGAAGTCACTGACGTATCAGCTGTGACTTTGAGCAAATACTTAATGATACCTACCTGTTGAGTGTATTTGAGCAAATACTTATAATGATACCTACCTGTTGAGTGTATTTGTTTCCTCTGGTTGCCATAACAAATTACCACAAACCAACAGGGCAAGACGGCACATGCCTGCAATCCCAGTACTTAAGAGGCTGAGATAGGAGAATCACAGGTTCAAGGACAGCCTCAGCAAATTAGCAAGGCTCTCAGCAACATAACAAGACCCTATTTCAAAACAAAAGAAGAAAAAAATGAAAAAGGCTGGGGGTGTAGCGTGGAGGTTGAATGCCCCAGTATACCTCCTCACAATAAAGACACAAACTGGTTGACTTAAACTAATAGAGATTTTTTTTTTGCAGTTTTTAAAAGGAAGATTTATTTGACAAGTTTCACTTAGCACAATACACCTAAAAGGAAATCACAATACAATGAAAGACTTAAATCAAGGCCTTAGAATTTCATACAAACACCAAGACCAAAATCCTAAAATATTGGTATTGCGTCTCAAATTTTCCTCATTAACTTAAAAAAAAAGAAAACTTAAACTTACGTGCCTTACAGGTTATTAAATGAAACTAGAATTAACAAACATGCCAAATGTTTCACTTGTAATTGTAGACACAGCTCCTATATTGAGTTTTTACAAAAAAGCATGTTTTTCAACATGCATTAAACAGTGTTCAATGTAATGTGGGTAAGGGCAACATGTAACATAATTCAACGCTTTAACCTAAATACGCTTACTGCTTAAGTACGTTCTACAACTACCTCAAGAAAAGCTGAAAATCATTTAACAGTTACAGTTCACTCGACTTCACTGCTACATCCTGGATGACCGCTGTGTTCAGAAATGCTGAACCCAAGTCTTCAAACAATCCTGATTTCCACTTACAGAATAAGCATTAAGTCACAAGCCTGGACTGCAGAAACTGTTAAACTCAAGTTTGTTTTTGTTTTTTTTCTTTTAAAAAAGTTGACCAAGAGTCAGTGCTGGGGACCAGTTACATGCCCCAGCCACCACTCATACTGGACATGCTAGACACCCCTCCCATTCCGTTCACGCCCACAGATGCATGGCTTCCACTACTGTAGTAGCTGCTGTTCACTGTTCCTTGGCTGCCTATGCAATGTTTGATTGAAAATCACTGGAGTTTTCCTGTAAAACTTGGTCATAGCCACTCATGCTGCTCTGGCCGCCGTAGCCACCTCCGTAACTACTGCTCAGCTGCTGGCTGGCTGGGCCACCGTAGCTGGGCTGGTTTGCATAAGCACCACAGCTTGCTCCTGCTGTAGAATTCAAGAAGAGTTCTACATATCTGTGTTCTTAAGCACCACCGCTTGCTCCTGCTGTAGAATTCAAGAAGAGTTCTACATATCTGTGTTGCATATTTGCTTTGTCTTTTGACATAGCTGCCACAGCATCTTCGTGAGTTGCAAACTCGACATCTGCTTCACCAGTCACTCTGCCAACAGGACCGATCTCGATGTGCACTCGCACAGGGTTCAGTGGGGAAAAGAAATTGTAAATGTCGTTCTCAGTGGCTCTGTACGGTAGTCCCCGCATGTGGACACAGTGTCCTGTTGTGCTCTGGAAAGTGGAGCCACCATCCCCATATCTGTGGTCAGACATTCCTGAAAAACAGCAATTGAGGTCTCTTCCAAATCTATCTGACCCAAATCCATAGCCATCATTGTAGCCATTGTAATCATCATAGCCTCCATAGCCTCCACTGTAGGCGCCACGCTTCATCCTCTGCCAATGCTGTTGTACCCTCGGCCGGCCCCAGGCCTGTCATAGGGGCCCGGTCACTGCATGGCCATGAGCTTTCATGGCAGATCATAGTGAGTTCTAACTTCAGCTCGGCTGCTTTTAAATATTTCAATATACCTGTGCCCTATTCTTTCCTTGTGTTTCTTTAGAGCCTTTTCAGCTATTTCCTGTGAAGCAAACTGCACGAAGGCCTCCCCTGTACTCCTCCCCTGGAAGTCCACCGGCAATGTTATCCCATTTGGCACGATTTCCAACCCTGAGAAGAACTGAACAATCTCTTCCTTGCTACATCCAAAGGGGAGTCCTCTAAGCCGTACAAAGCCATCATTGGCCGTGTCAGGACTATTTGGACCAGTATGCTTCAACACCCAATCCATTTCAACGTTGTTTGACTTGAATACTTCAACATATCTGTGTCCCATAGTTTCTCTGGCTTTTTTCAGGGCCAATTTGACTTCATCTTCTGATTCAAGTTCAACAAAAGCCTCTCCACTCGGTCTGCCTTCTCTGGTGTAGATGAAACGAATACCTTGAGCCCCATTTTGAATTTTGCAGTCAGAAAAGAAACGCTGCACTTCGTCGGCCGAGCAAGACCAGGGCAAGCCACGGACCTTCACCACGAATCCTTCTCCGCCTTCGGTGCCCAACATCATCGTCCCTTCGAGGATCCTGGCGTCGAAGCAGACCGCACGACTTCAGCGTGGCTAAGAAGAAGAAGAAGAAAAAAAACAACTAATAGAGATTTATTCTCTCCTATTTTCTCATCTATTCAGGAGGCCAGAAGTCCAAAACCAAGATGTCAACAAAGTTGTTTCCCTGCTGGAGGCTCTGAGGGAGAAAGAGTCCCCCTTCTCTCCCTTGGCTTCTGGAGGTTTCTATCAGTGCTTGTTCTCCCTCAACTTGTAGGTGCATCACTCCAATTTATGTCTAACCTTCTGTGTCTGTGTTTATCCTTTCAGCCAGACTCACCCTCCCTCCCTCCCTCTCTCTCTCTCTCTCTCTCTCTGTGGTACAGCAGGCAGATTGAATCCAGAAGTGCTCTATCTCTGAGCCACATTCCCAGTCCTTTTTAATTTTTGTTTTAAATTTTGAGACAGGGTCTTTCTAAGTTGCTGAGGCTGGCCTCAAACTTGGAATCCTTGTTTCTCAGCCTCCCAAATTCTGGGATTACAGGCATGTGCCACCGTACCCAGTTCCCCTCAGTCTCTTATAATGATAATGATACTCTTCTTGTATTTAGGGCTCACCCTAACCTAGTATGATCCCACCTCCATCCTTACTTTAATGATATCTTCAATTACCCTGTTTCCAAATAAGGTCACATCCTGAGATTCCAAGTAGGCATGGCTTTTTGAGGGATGCTATTCATTGACTACCTA
>PVLC010030657.1:0-19351 GCA_004027655.1 Graphiurus murinus
GTAATCCCAGCATTTGGGAGGCTGAGACCGGAGGATCCGGGTTCGCGGCCAGCCTCAGCTACCTAGTGAGGCACTCCGCAACTTAGTGAGACTCGGTTTCAAAATAAAGAATAAAAAATAGGGCTGGGGGTGTAGCTCGGAGGTAGAATGCCCCTGAGTTCAATCCCCAGTACCGAAAAAAAAAAAAAAAAAAAAAATAGACGGGTGTGGTGGCACATGCTTGTAATCCCAGCATTTGGGAGGCTGAGACCAGAGGATCCGGGTTCAAGGCCAGCCTCAGCTACTTAGTGAGGCCCTCCGTAACTTAGTGAGACCCTGTTTCCAAATAAAGAATAAAAAAAATTAGGGCTGGGGCTGTAGCTTGGAGGTAGAATGCCCCCAGATTCCATCCTCTGTACCGAAATAAATAAATAAATAAATAAATAAATAAATAAATAAATAAATAAATAAATATAAGCTGGGTGTAGTGGCGCATGCTTGTAATCCCAGCATTTGGGAGGCTGAGACCAGAGGATCTAGGTTCGTGGCCAGGCTCAGCTACTTAGTGAGGCCCTCCGAAACTTAGTGAGACCCTGTTTCAAAATAAAGCATAAAAAAATAGGGCTGGGGGTGTAGCTTGGAGATAGAATGCCCCTGGGTTCAATCCCTAGTACCGCAAATAAATAAATAAATAAGTAAAAGGGCTGTAATAATAGTTACCCTAACATGAGATAAGAAAAACTGTAAGTTTTCGAATGAATATCAGGAGCCCAGTTTTTTGTTTTTGTTTTTGTTTTGTTTTTGGTATTGGGGATTGAACCCAAGGCCATTCTACTCTGAGCTACACCCCCAGCCCTATTTTTGTTTTCATTTTGAAACAGGGTCTCACGAGGTTAACGGGAGTCTCACTACTTGCTGAGGCTGTCCTCAAACCTGGGATCCTCCTGTCTCAGCCTCCCAAATACTGGGATTACAGGTGTGTGTCACCAAGCATGGTTAGAAGCCTAGTTTTTAAACTTCCAAGCAAAGAAGTTTCTAGCCAGCTGGGTCCATGGGTCACAAGGTCAGGGGAGAGGACTGGGCTAGAGATAGAAATTTGGAAGTTATCCCCATATCCATGGTGTCGGAAGTCAAGAGACTGATAACTTCATCTGGAAAGTGGTTTAGATTGTGAAAAAAGAGAAGAGGTCCCAAGCCTGGGCCCTAGGACTTCACCACCCAGAAGTAGGGAGATGAAGAGGAACCAGAAATACAGGAAGAAAACCAGAGGAGTGTGGTGTCCTCAAAGCCAAATGAAGGAAGTTATTAAAGTGTAAAAGTCAATAGTGGCAGCCAGGCAACAATGGTTTTCCACACCTTGAAGAGAGGGTTTCCAGGCCATAGCACAGGGAAGTGGCCGGGCAGATCTGTGTCCCTGAGTTGGAGAGACGGCTCTCCCCACAGTCCGTCTACTGTGGGGTCCCTGAGATTTAATAAGTAAATATTTATTATTTTAATTATATGTGTGTGTGTGTGTGTGTGTTACCCAGGATTGAACCCAGGGGTATTTTATCTTTGAGCTACATCCCCAGCCCTTATTTTTTTTTTTTTCGGTACTGGGGATTGAACTCAGGAGCATTCTACCTCCGAGCTACACCCCCAGTCCTATTTTTTATTCTTTATTTGGAAACAGTGTCACTAAGTTGCGGAGGGCCTCACTAGGTAGCTGAGGCTGGCCAAGAACCCGGATCCTAAGGTCTCAGCCTTTCAAATCCTGGGATTACAAGCGTGCGCCACCACGCCCGGCTCCCAGCCCTATTTTTATTTTTTGTTTTGAAATAGGGTCTTGCTAGCCAGGTGTGGTGGCACACGCTTGTAATCCCAGCATTCGGGAGGCTGAGACCGGAGGATCCGGGTTTGCGGCCAGCCTCAGCTACCTAGTGAGGCACTCCGCAACTTAGTGAGACTCGGTTTCAAAATAAAGAATAAAAAATAGGGCTGGGGGTATAGCTCAGAGGTAGAATGCCCCTGAGTTCAATCCCCAGTACTGCCAATAAATAAATAAATAAATAAATAAATAAATAAATAAAATAAAATAAAGAATAAAAAAAATAGGGCTGGGGGTGTAGCTCGGAGGTAGAATGCCCCTGAGTTCAATCCCCAGTACCGCCAAAAAAAAAAAAAAAAAAATAGGGTCTTGCTAGATAAGTAAGAGTCTTTCTACGTTGCTGAGGCTGTCCTCAAACCTGCGATCCTCCTGTCTCAGCCTACCTAGTCTCCCAAGTACTAGGATTATAGGCATGTGCCACCACCCTCGGCTGGCTCTACATCTTTTTTTTTTTTTTGCAGTACTGGGGATTGAACCCAGGGGCATTCTACCTCTGTGCTATCCTGCAGCCCCTGGCTCTACATCTTAACTTTTAAGACTTGCTCAGCGCAAACAAAGCATTGCCCACTCAGTATTGAGATGCTGGGGTTCTGAAGTCAGACGGACACCAGGCCTCGCCATTATTATATGCTGAATATTTTGTTCCCACCACCCCCCAACACCCCAAATCATGTTGAAATCTTTTTTTTTTTTTTTTCAGTACTGACGATTAAACCCAGGGGCATTCTACCTCCAAGCTACACACACCCTCAGCCCTATTTTTTATTCTTTATTTTGAAACAGGGTCTCACTAAGTTGCAGAGAGCCGTACTAAGTAGCTGAGGCTGGCTGTGAACCTGCGATCCTCCTGTCTCAGCCTCCCAAGTACTGGGATCACAAGTGTGCGCCACCACGCCAGGCTCCATGTTGACATCTTAACTTCCGAAGTGTTGCTATTGGGTGTTAGCAGGTGGGGGCTAGGGCTGGGGCTGAGCCCAGAGAGGAGACCTTTTAAATGCGCTTCCCTTCGATAGGAGACTCCAGGGAGGTGTCTAGCCCTCTTTGCACTGTGTGAGGACACCAGCAGAGGATAGCCGTCTCCAGCGAGGGGAGGCCCCCAGCAGACCCTCGGCACGCCCCAGCTGACGGCCCATTCGCCAGCCTTCAGAACTGAGAGACCAGTGTGTTTGTGTAAGTTCCCTAGGCTATGCTAATCAGTTATAGCAATACCAACTAGCTCAGACAAACACTTAGGACCTGAACCATCTTGGACAAGTTACTTAAACTTTCCCAGCTGGGCGTGGTGGCATACACTTGGAATCTTAGTACTTGGGAGGCTAAGACAGGAGGATCGCAGGTTTGTGTCCAGCTTCAGCTACTTAGTGAGGCCCTCTGCAACTTAGTGAGACCCTGTTTCAAAATAGAGAATTAAAAAAATAGGGCTGGGGGTATAGCTTGGAGGTAGAATGCCCTGGGTTCAATCCCTGGTACCACAAAAACAAACAAACAAACAAACAAAAAATTAAAAATAGGAAGCCTGGTGCGGTGGCACAGGCTTGTAATCCCAGTACTTGGGAGACTGAAACTGGAAGATCGCAGGTTCCTAGCCAGCCTCAGCTACTTAGTGAAGCACAACATAACTTAGAGAGACCCTGTTTCAAACTCAAGAATAAAAATAGGGCTAGGAGTGTAGCTCATGGGTAGAATGCCCCTGAATTCGATCCCCAGTACCACACACAAAGAAAAGGAAACAAAAGAAAACGAACATGGTGGTACATGCTTGTAATCCCAGTACTTGGGAGGCTGAGACAGGAGGATCGCAGGTTCAAGGCTAGCCTCAACTACTTAATGAGGCCCTCTACAACTTAATGAGACCCAGTTTCAAAATAAAGAATACAAAATAGGCCTAGGGGTGTAACTTGGAGGTAGAATGCCCCTGGGTTCAATCCTCGGTATCGCAAAAAAAGAAAAGAGAAAGAAAGAGGAAAAGAAAGAAAGGAAGAAAGAGGAAAAGATACTTTTGTGTGTGTGTGTGTGTGTATGTATATGTGTGTGGTACTGGAGATTGAACTCCCAGGGTTGCTCTACCTCTGAGCTATATTCCTAGCCCTTTTTATTTTGAAACGGGGTCTCACTGTGTTACCACATGCTAGCCTCGAACCTGCCATCCTCCGGTCTCAGCCTCCCAAGTACTGGGATTACAGACATGGGCCACCACATCCAGTTTAAGGTATGTGTTCTTTAGCCGAAACCAGAAGGCAAATACATTGGCCTTGGAGCCAGGGGTGGTCACGTTTGGTATCATGAATTTTCTGACAATCTAGTAAAAGCTTTGGATCCTCTACACTCCCCAGGCCCGTGGGGAGTCTGCGATGAGTTCATGGGATTCAGACTCCCAGTGGCCACCCACGGTCCTAAGCGTGCTTGCTTCACACCTGACTGTACAGAACAGTAGGAAGCCCATCTACAGAGAGAATGGCTTCTCACCACGCAAATCACTGCAGCTCTGAAGGCAAACATCTGCGTTGTCTTTGAGAGTCTCATTCCATTTCTTTTTTCTTTTTGCAGTACTAAGGATTGAACTCGGGGGCATTCTACCTCTGAGCTCCACCCCCAGCCCTATTTTTTTATTCTTTCTTTTGAAACAGGGTCACACTAAGTTGCAGAGGGCCTCACTAAGTAGCTGAGGCTGGCTGCGAACCTGAGATCCTCCAGTCTCAGCCTCCCAAGTACTGGAATTACAATCGTGCGCCACCACGCCTGGCTCCATTTTTAAAGTCTAGAAGTGTCATTCTGAGACCTGCCACTTCTGCTGAAACATTCCTTAGTTTATGATCATAAGAAATATCTGGGAGCTGGGTGTGGTGGTGCATGCTTGTAATCCCAGCATTTGGGAGGCTGAGACCGGAGGATCCAGGTTTGAGGCCAGCCTCAGCTACCTAGTGAGGCACTCCACAACTTAGTGAGACCCGCTTTCAAAATAAAGAATAATAAAAATAGGGCTGGTGGTATAGCTCGGAGGTAGAATGCCCCTGAGTTCAATCCCCAGTACCGCAAAAAAAAAAAAAAAAAAAGAATTATCTGGGAAGCCAGGAGTGGTGGTGCACACCTGTAATCCCTGTACTTGGGAGGCTGAGACAGGAGGATCACAGGTTCGAGGACAGCCTCAGCAAGTAATGAGACTCTCTCATTAACTGAGTGAGACCCTGTTTCCAAATAAGAAATAAAATTGGGCTGGGGGTGTCGCTTGAAGGTAGAATGCCTCTGGGTTCAATCCCTAGTACCCAAACAAACAAAAAAAAACCAAAGAGAAATATCTAGGGAAGAATAAAACTTAATAAGCAACATATTGTTACCTTGTCTTAAACATTTTACTCATCTCCTTCCTTCCTTCCTTCCTTCCTTCCTTCCTTCCTTCCTTCCTTCCTTCCTTCTTTCCTTCTTTCCTTCTTTCCTTCCTTCCTTTTTAGTGGTGGTACTGGGGGATTAAACCCAGGAGTGTTCTACCTCTGATCCACAACCCCAGTCCAATTTTATTTTTTATTTATTTATTTTTTTGTGGTACTGGGGATTGAACTCAGGGGCTTTCTACCTCCGAGCTACACCCCCAGCCCTATTTTTTATTCTTTATTTTGAAAGAGGGTCTCACTAAGTTGTGGAGGGCCTCACTAGGTAGCTGAGGCTGGCCTTGAACTTGGATTCTTCGGTCTCAGCCTCCTGAATGCTGGGATTACAAGTGTGTGCCACCATGCCTGGCTTATTTTTTATTTTCTTGAAACAGGGCCTTGCTAAATTGCAGAGGCTGGTCTTGAACCTGTGATCTGCCTGTCTCAGCCTCCGGGATTATAGGTATGTGTCACCTTGCCTGGCATTCATTTTTCTATAATCTAAACTTTTCTCTTTTTACTTTTTTTTTTTTTTTTTGAGAAATTCTAAAAACAAGCCGGGTATGGTGGTGCACACGTGTAATCCCAGTACTTGGAAGGCTGAGACAGGAGAATCTCAGGTTCGAGGACAGCCTCAACAAGTAGTGAAACTCTTGTCAACCTAGTGAGACATTGTTTCCAAATAAGAAATAAAATTGGGCTGGGGGTATAGCTCAAAGTTAGAATACCTCTGGGTTCAATCTCCAGTACCACAAAAAAGAAAAAAAAAAAAATCTAAAATCAACAGCAGAAAGCCATGTAATTTTTATTTTTTCCAGAACTTTCCCCAGATCTTTATTCTCTATTATTCTCCATGAAGACAAGAGACTATGAAGAGACTGAGAAGGTGACCTTGCCTGTCCTTAAAAAGGAAGAAGGAAACTTGCCTTCTAGTTTTCAGAATCTTCCTCCCGCCCTACCCAGAGTGCTCTGGGGGACTTACCGCACTGAGTCAGGTGGTGCAGCTGCTGGAAACGCTGAGTCACCCTGGGGAACCAGAGCTGGTCCTGTTACGGAGAAGCGCCAGGCTAACCCGCCCCAGTTCTAGAGTAACTCTGCTGAGCCCTTTCTCTCCCATGGGAAATCTCTCTTCGTGGACAAGACAGTAATGTCTTTTAAGCATATTGTTGGTTATTGATTTTCTCAAGAAATAGATAACATTGATTGTGGCTGAATGAGGCATTTTCTGTGTCTCTTGGATGGCTGTACGCAGTTCCTTTTAGGTTATTTTAAGCCAGAGCTTAATTTTTAATAATTCAGTAATGAATCTTGTTTAATCTCTCTTAATCCTCTTGCCTAATTCTCTTTTACATTAAGGGATTAAATACTGAAGAGGAGATGTGGCCAGATGATGACTCACTCTTCTTTCAACGCCTATCCCCAAAGGCAGAGAGAGGAGAAGAAATGTCGGGGACAGGAAATATTTGCGCACATCCAAACTCGGAAATCGTCAGGGTCTCCGTCTGTTTACTCTAAAAACTTCCCTCTTCTTGCACAAGGCACAATTAGTCTTAAAGGTCTGCACAGTCGATTCTATTCGCTGCTGTACCTGCCACAGAATATTCTGTCACCAGGCTGACACCGCTAACCCAAAGTTGCAGACTGTTTGCTGTGAGCTGTTTGGCCAAGAGTAGGGATGGGCCACGCTAACTCACACACACACACACACACACACACACACACACACACACACACACACACAAACACCGTCACCCAGTCCCCGAGAACCCATTGGCTTGGCAGCACTAGGCTGGGGAGGCTGAAGGGAGAGGCTGGGTCTCAGGCTGGTTGAATGGAGCCTGATCGGGTCCATTTACTCCACAGAAATGGTGTCCTGGCGGCATTGGTGGAGCAGGGTGCTGACCAGCAAGAGCTGGTGAAGTGCATTGGGAGGAGGGAGAGATGGGAGGTCCCTGCTTTACAGCAATCAGTGTATAGTGCAGGGGTAATTTATCTCCCGCTCATACGAATGACAAACTAGCTGGGCATGGTGGCGCACGCTTGTAATCCTAGCATTTGGGAGGCCGAGACCGGAGGATCTGGGTTCACAGCCAGCCTCAGCTACTTAGTGAGGCCCTCTGCAACTTAGTGAGACCCTGTTTCAAAATAAAGAATAAAAAATAGGGCTGGGGATATAGCTTGTAGGTAGAATGCCCCTGCGTTCAAACCCCAGTACTGCAGAAAAAAAAAAAAAAAAAGAATGACAAACTAAGCCAGGCGTGATGGCACACGCTTGTAATTCCAGTACTTGGGAGGTTGAGACTGGAGGCTCCAGGTTCACAGCCAGCCTCAGCTACTTAGTGAGGTCCTCCGCAACTTAGTGAGACCCTGTTTCAAAATAAAGAAGAAAAAATAGGACTGGGGATGTAG
Source organism: Graphiurus murinus (assembly GCA_004027655.1). NCBI lineage: Eukaryota > Metazoa > Chordata > Mammalia > Rodentia > Gliridae > Graphiurus > Graphiurus murinus. The sequence goes on from PVLC010030657.1 coordinate 7,621, forward strand.
CTCAGAGGTAGAATACCCCCTGGGTTCAATCCCCAGTATAACCCCCCCCAAAAAAGAATGACAAACTAGGTCAACTTCATTTGTCTTTGAAATGTTTTCGGAAGATAAGGCAAGGTTGTAGTTTTTGTTTGTTTTTTAAGTGCTCTTATTTGTTTGATGACACAAAGATAATCCTCTCCTCGTGTGTTTCAGAAGCTAGGGCAGTAAAGGAGGTTGTGCAGGTAGGAGGTGTGCAGATGGGTAAATGGGGCCCCTTGGAGTTGTGCGGTACACAACCTGTGAGTGTGTTTGTGGCAACCCGATTTTGCTCAGAGCAGAGAAATGTTTCTAAATCTTGTCGGAATTTTGGTTAAAATCGCATTCATTCAGCTGGAAGTGGTGGCACACGCTTGTAATCCCAGTACTTGGGAGGCTGAGACAGGAGGATTGCAGGTTTGTGGCCAGCCTCAGCTACTTAGTGAGGCCCTAACAACTTAGTGAGACCCTGTTTCAAAATAAAGAATAAATAAATAGGGGTAGGGGTGTAGCTCAGAGGTAGAATATCCTTGGGTTCCATCCCCAATACCACCAAAAAATAAATAAATAAATAAATAAATAATAGGACTGAAGCCGGGCGTGGTGGCGCATGCTTGTAATCCCAGCATTTGGGAGGCTGAGACCGGAGGATCCGGGTTCGCGGCCAGCCTCAGCTACCTAGTGAGGCACTCCGCAACTTAGTGAGACTCGGTTTCAAAAAATAAAGAATAAAAAATGGGGCTGGGGGTATAGCTCGGAGGTAGAATGCCCCTGAGTTCAATCCCCAGTACCGCCAAAAAAAAAAAAAAATAGGACTGAGGGTATAGGTCCAAGGTAGAATGCCCCTGGGTTCAATTTGCAATAATGCCCCCCCCCAAATTGCATTCATTTTATTAACTAATTTTGGAGAAATTATCTTTACCATATTGAATTGTTCCACTGAGAAATATGGCCTCTAGGATCCATTTATGGGAGTCTTTTGCCTCTCAAAGTACAGTGAGTAGTTTTCTTCACAACGGTCTTACGCAATTATGCGAAATGATGGAAAACACATGGAATTGAAAAACTCACAAAACTCTTTTCAGCTTCAGTTTTCTCAGCTAGATTAATAATTTTCCTACTTTCAGGAGTTTGTCTGAGCTGGCCATGGTGGTGCATCCCTGGAATCCTGGTGCTTGGGAGGCCGAGACAGGTGGAGCACAGGTTCAAGACCAGCCTCGGCAACTTAGCCAGACCCTGTTTCACAATAAAACATAAGCCAAGTAGAGTGACATATGCTTGTAATCTTAGTATTTTGGAGGCCGAGACTTGAGGATTACAGGTTTGAGGCAGCCTCAGCAACTTAGTGAGGCCCTTTGCAACTTAGTGAGACCCTGTTTCAATATAAAATAATAAAATAGGGCTGGGGGTAGAGCTCAGAGGTAGAATGCCCCTGGGTTCAATCCCCAGTACCACCACCACCACCACCAAAAAAAAAGACTTCTCCTGCCTCAGTCTCCCAATTAGCTGGTACTACAGGCACAGGTACTACAGCCTCCCAATTAGCTGGTAATACAGCACCACCGTGCTGAGCTGCCCAGCTCTATTGCCCAAACTGAGTGGTTTTACAGGATACAGAACCTTCGGCACTAAACAGAAAGCTGGGGGCAAATCAGGACACCTTGGTCATCATAGCTAGCAGGCCTCCCTTCGAACGCTAAAATGCTAAATCCAAGCGTGGTGGCGCACGCTTGTAATCCCAGTATTTGGGAGGCTTTTTTTTGTTTGTTACCTATAAAATGGGAATAATGAAGCCAGCGTTGTGGTGCAGTTTGTAATCCCAGTACTTGGCAGGCTGAGACTGGGGGGGGGGGGGATTCCCCGCCAGCCTCAGCTACTTAGGTCCTCCACAACTTAGTGAGACCTTGCTTCAAAATAAAGAATAAGCCAGACGTGGTGGTGCATGCTTGTAATCCCAGCATTCGGGAGGCTGAGACTGGAGGATCTGGGTTCGAGGCCAGCCTCAGCTACCTAGTGAGGCACTCCGCAACTTAGTGAGACTCAGTTTCAAAATAAAGAATAAAAAAATAGGTCTGGGGGTATAGCTCGGAGGTAGAATGCCCCTGAGTTCAATCCCCAGTACTGCAAATAAATAATAAATAATAAATAAATAAATGAATAAATAAATAAAATAAAATGCTAAGTCCCGGCTCTGCACGGGTGTGTTCATAAAGTGTCCCCAGCGTCACAGGGCGTCGCGGAGGATGCTCAGGAAGTGATGAGGGATGTGTATGCGCAGAAGTGTCCTTTCAGGACTCATGGGCGACAGGGTTCCCAAGAAGGGGAGGCTGGTTTGAAGTGGAGACTAGTGAAGGGCTTGAGGAGACTGGAGCTCTGGAGGGTGTGGTATGGAATGGGATTCCAGACGGGGGGGGGGGGGGTGAGCAGGAGGTGGGAATCAGATCGGATTTAGCACTGGGCGCCCAGCCGGGAACCCGAGGGAGTCAGGAGACACGGGTTCAGCCGTGTGAAATGCACTTGTAACATTATCAGGAGGAGCACAGAGCATGTACTTGGGGTCCCCCACTCTGAAGTTCACAAGAGTGAATATTTAGGAATTGGGGGGAGGGCACCTAAAAGTCTCTCTCCTAAAACATTAACTAAAATTATGTGAAAAGTAGCTGGGTGTAGTGGTGCACACCTGTAATCCCAGTACTTGGGAGGCTGAGACTGGAGGATCGCAGGTTGGCGGCCAGCCTCAGCTACTTAGTGAGGCCCTCCGCAACTTAGTGAGACCTTGTTTCAAAATAAAGAATAAACTGGGCATGGTGGTGCTTGCCAGTAATCCCAGTACTTGGGAGTCTGAGACAGGAGGATTGCAGGTTTGAGGCAGTCTCAGCAAGTTATCGAGATCCTCCCCAGTTTAGCAAGACCCTGATTCAAAATGAAAATTGAGCCAGGTGTGGTGGCACATGCCTGTAATCCCTGTACTTGGGAGGCTGAGACAGGATCGCAGGTTGGAAGACAGAATCAGCACGTAGGGAGACTTGCAACAACCGAGAGAGACCCTGTTTCCAAATAAGAAATAAAAATCCGGGTGGGGATGTAGCTTGAAGGTAGAATTCCTCTGGGTTCAATCCCCGGTACTACAAAAAAAAAGAAAAGAAAAGAAAAGAAAATTAAAATAGAGTTTGGGGTATAGCTCAGAAGTAGAATGCCCCTGGGCTTAATCTCCAGTACCACAATAAATAAATAAATAAATAAATAAATAAATAAATAAATAAATAAGCAAACAGAGTTGGGGAGTAACTCAGAAATCAATTCCCAGCACCACCATCATCATAATATGATAATGTGAAAATTATACAATAATAAGCTTCTCTTTTCCCTTTGGCTACCAGAATTTTAGAGCTAAATTTAGTACCTAGTACCACCCACCTCAAGAGCTAGTTCCCACTTACTTCTTTTACTTCCTGTGATCTGGCATTGTTCTTTCATATCCTGAAATGTCTTAGTTTGCAGTTCTTTATTTTTTATGTATTTATTTATTTTGCAGTACTGGGAATGGAACCCAGGGACATTCTACCTCTGAGTTACACCCCCAGTCCTATTTTTTAATTCTTTGTTTTGAAACAGAATCTCAGTAAGTTTTGGAGGGCCTCACTAAGTAGCTGAGGCTGGCCACCAACCTGCGACCCTCCTATCTCAGCCTCCCAAGTACTGGGATTACAAGTGTGTGCCACTACGCTTGGCTAGTTTGCAGTTCTTTAAAAAATACTCCCGAAAGGGCCGGGCATGGTGGCGCACACTTGTAATCTCAGCATTTGGGAGGCTGAGACTGGAGGATCCAGGTTCGAGGCCAGCCTCAGCTGCTTAGTGAGGCCCTTTGCAACTTAGTGAGACCCTGTTTCAAAATAAAGAATAAAAAATAGGGCTGGGGCTGTAGCTCGGAGGTAGAATGCCCCAGGGTTCCATCCCTAGTACTGCAAACAAACAAACAAACAAAACAACAACAACAACAAAAACTCCCTAAAATGTACATTATGAAAAAAAATTGATTATAAAGAAAAATGTAAAGATAAATGTTAAAATTCCTGAGATTCCTCTCAAATTAGCCAACCTAATATTTTTTTATTTTATTTTATTTTTTTTTTTTTTTGCGGTACTGGGGATTGAACTCAGGGGCATTCTACCTCCGAGCTACACCCCCAACCCTATTTTTTATTCTTTATTTTGAAACCGAGTCTCACTAAGTTGCGGAGTGCCTCACTAGGTAGCTGAGGCTGGCCGCGAACCGGGATCCTCTGGTCTCAGCCTCCCGAATGCTGGGATTACAAGCGTGCGCCACCACGCCCGGCTCCCAACCTAATATTTTAATGTTTTCTCCTACCTAACATGCCTGCTGACTTTTGCTTTCTGGATATTAAACTGAATGTGTTTTTGTTTTGTTTTGTTTTGTTTTTGCGGTACTAGGGATGGAACCCAGGGACATTCTACCTCCAAGCTACACCCCCAGCCCTATTTTTTTATTCTTTTTTTTTTTTTTGCGGTACTGGGGATTGAACTCAGGGGCGTTCTACCTCCGAGCTACACCCCCAGCCCCTTTTTATTCTTTATTTTGAAACAGAGTCTCACTGAGTTGCGGAGTGCCTCACTAGGTAGCTGAGGCTGGCCGCGAACCCGGATCCTCTGGTCTCAGCCTCCCGAATGCTGGGATTACAAGCATGCGCCACCACGCCCGGCTTTTATTCTTTATTTTGAAACAGGGTCTCACTAAGTTGCGGAGGGCCTCACTAGGTAGCTGAGGCTGGCTGTGAACCCGAATCCTTTAGTCTCAGCCTCCCAAGTACTGGGATTACAAGTGTGCGCCACCACACCCAGCTCTAATTTACTTGTTTAACTTAATACTAGAAGATTTTTCAATTTCAATAAATAACTTCTAGTTGGGCATGGTGGCACAAGTTTATAATCCCAGTCCTTAGGAGGCTGAGACAGGAGGATCACAGTTTCAAAGCCAGCCTTGACAACTTACTTTCCACAACCTAGTGAGACCCTGTTTCCAAATAAGAAATAAAATAGGGCTAGGGATGTAGCTTGGAGGTAGATACCTCTGGGTTCAATCACAAGTATCAAAAAATAAATAAATAAATAATAAATTCTGTATCAGTACACTCAGCTGTTACATATCATTTCATTGTATGCCTATATAATAATTTATTTGACTAGTCTCCTACAAGAATAGGGGAATTGAAGCCAGGCGTGGTGGCACAGGCTTGTAATCCTAGTACTCGGGAGGCTGAGACTGGAGGATCCAGGTTTGTGGCCAGCCTCAGCTACTTAGTGAGGCTCTCCACAACTTAGTGAGACCCTATTTCAAAATAAAGAATAAAAAAATAGGGTTGGGGATCTAGCTCAGATGTAGAATGCCCCTTCAGTCCCCAGTACTGCCAAAAAAAAAAAAAAAAAAAAAAAAAGAATAGAGGAAATGAAATTTTTCTAGGTCTAGTTTTGTTATGAATTATGCAGTTGTCTTATCATTTCCCGAGTAAAATCCAGTAACTAAATTACTGTGTCAGAGTCTGCTTTTAGAGGATATGATTCAGAGGTAGGAGGCAGTCCTAGGGACAGATTGCCTGGGTTCCTTCTCCAGCTCTGGGCCATGGCTCTCTTCTTTAATCTCCCCAGCTTTTGTTTTTCACCTGAAAATAGAAATCATACTGGTAGCCACCACAGAGGATCGCTGTTAGAGTTTAAATGAGATAATGTCTTCGAAGCACAGCTTGCAGAGAGCCAGCACTTGGTAAGTGTTTTCTATAGTCCCGTTGCTTTCTCCAGGAAGATTGTATCAATTTTCACCCTGGGAGCAAAATTGAGTCCTCTAGGAGAAGTTTACAGAATTTAACCCTAAAAAGCAGCAATCCACGCTGACTCTTTGTCCACTAGGATGACACCACCTTCTTAAATCCACACTGAGCAATTTCTCTCTCCTACTTCAGCCCTGTTCTTCCACAAGGGTTTTACTCAGTCCCTCTAGTGGCCGTGAGGCTGACTTTGCAGACTTTAACCCTGTTACAGAACTAATCTCAAACAGGGCGTGGTGGCACACGCTTGCATTCCAGCATTTGGGAGGCTGAGACAGGAGGATCCGGGTTCGAGGCCAGCCTCAGCTACTTAGTGAGGCACTTTGCAACTGAGGTTCAATCCCTAATACCACAATAAAAAAAACAAACAACAACGAAAAAAAAAAAACCCTAATCTCACTGTGCTCTGAACAATGTTCTAACCGTGTTAGAGAACTAACTTTGTCCTTTCAGGGTTGATTCACAAATCACAAATAAAACAACCTCCTTTTTTTTTTTTTTGGTAGGGGAGATTGGACTCAGGAGCATTCTACTTCTTGGCTATATCCTCAGCCCTTATTTTTTATTTATTTATTTGGGGGGGGCACTAGGGATTGAACCCAGAGGTATTCTACCTCTAAGCTACACCCCCAGCCCAATTTTATTTCTTATTTAGAAACAGGGTCTTACTAGGTTGCAGAAAGTCTCACTAAGTAGCTGAGGCTGGCTTTGAACCTGTGATCCTCCTGTCTCAGCCTCCCAAGTACTGGGATTACAAACATGCACCACCACACCTAGCTATTTTTATTTATGTATATATTTATATGTTTGTTTGCTTGTTTATTGTGTGCCACTGGGGATGGAACCCAGAGGCATTCTACCTTTGAGCTACACCTCCAGTCCGATTTTTATTTCTTATTTGAAAACAAGGCCTCCCTAAGTTGATGAGTCTCACTATTTGCTGAGGTTGTCCTCAAACCTGCAATCCCCCTGTCTCAGCTGTTCAAGTACAGGGATTACAGGTGTGCACCACCACGCTAGGCTTATTTTATTTTATTGTTACTGGGGATTGAATTCAGGGGCATTCTACCTCCAAGCTACACCTCGAACCCTATTTTTATTCATTATTTTGAAACAGGGTCTCACTAAGTTGTGGAGGGCCTCATGAAGTTGCTGAGGCTGGCTGCGAACCTGCCAACCTCCTGTCTCAGCCTCCCAAGTACTGGTATTACAAGTGTGTGCCACCATGCCAGGCTTGGCTTGTTTTTTATTTTATTTATTTATTTATTTTTATTATTATTTTTGTGTGTGTGGTACTGGGAATTGAACCCAGGGGCATTCTACTTCTGAGCTGCACCCCCAGTCCTATTTTTTATTCTTTTTTTTTTTTTTTTTTTTTTTTTTTTTTTTTTTTTTTTTTTTTTGCGGTACTGGGGATTGAACTCAGGGGCATTCTACCTCCGAGCTATACCCCCAGCCCCATTTTTTATTCTTTATTTTGAAACCGAGTCTCACTAAGTTGTGGAGTGCCTCACTAGTTAGCTGAGGCTGGCCGCGAACCCAGATCCTCCGGTCTCAGCCTCCCGAATGCTGGGATTACAAGCGTGCGCCACCACGCCCGGCCCTATTTTTTATTCTTTATTTTGAAACAGGGTCTCCCTAAATTGCAGAGGGCCTCACTAAGTAGCTGAGGCTGGCCACAAACCCGGATCCTCCAAACTCGGATCCTCCAGTCTCAGCCTCCTAAGGAAGTACTGGGATTACAAGCATGTGTCACCACACCGACTTATTTTTTTTATTTTTTGAAACAAAGTCTTGCTAAATTCCTGAGGGTCTTACTAACTCAGCCTCCCAAGTAGTGGGATTATAAACTTGTGCAATCTTGCCCAGAAACTTTTTTTTTGGTGGTGGTGGTGGTACTAGGGATTGAAACCAGGGGCATTTTACCTCTGAGCTATACCCTACACTCCCAGGTCCCCCCCCCCCCAACTGTTTTTTTTTTTTTTTTTGAAACAAGATCTCTCTAGGTTGCTGAGAGCTTCACTAAGTTGCTTAGGCTGGCTTCAAACCTACCATTCTTCTGTCTCAGCTTCCCAAGTACTGAGAGTACAGGTGTGTGCCACCATGCCTGGCTTCCATCTTTTTTTTTTTTTTTTTCAGTACTGGGGATCGAACCCAGGGGCATTCTATCTCTGAGCTACACCTCCAGCCCTATCTTTTATTCTTTATTTTGAAACAGGGTCTCACTAAGTTGTGGAGAGCCTCACTAAATAGCTGAGGCTGACCGTGAACCTGGATCCTCCTGTCTCAGCCTCCCAAGTACTGGGATTACAGGCGTGTGCCACCACGCCCGGCATGGCTTCCATCTTTTAATTTTTTTTTTTTTTGGTGGTGGTACTTGGGATGGAACCCATGGAACCCAGAGGCATTCTACCTCCGAGCTACACCCCCCAGCCCTATTTTTTATTCTTTATTTTGAAACAAGTTCTCACTAAGTCGCTGGGAGTCTCACTAAATTGCTGAGGCTGGCCGGGCGTGGTGGCGCACGCTTTTAATCCCAGCATTTGGGAGGCTGAGACCAGAGGATCCGGGTTCGAGGCCAGCCTCAGCTACCTAGTGAGGCACTCCGCAACTTAGTGAGACTCGGTTTCAAAATAAAGAATAAAAAATAGGGCTGGGGCTGTAGCTCGGAGGTAGAATGCCCCTGAGTTCAATCCCCAGTACCACAAAAAAAAAAAAAAAAATTGCTGAGGCTGGCCACGAACCTTTGATTCTCCTGTCTCAGGCTCCCAAGTACTGGGATTACAGGTGTGTACCAACACACCTGGCTGTCTCCTCTCTTTTTACTTATTATTTATTTATTTATTTGTGGTACTGAGGATTGAACTCAGGGGCATTTTATTTCTGAGCTATGCCCCCAGTCTACTTTTTATTCTTTTTTTTTTTTTTTTTTTTTTTTTTTTTTTTTTTTTTTTTTTTTTTTTTTTTTTTTTGTGTGTGTGTGTGTGTGTGTGTGTGTGTGGTACTGGGGGTTGAACCCAGGTGCATTCTACCTCCGAGCTATACCCCCAGCCCTATTTTTTACTCTTTATTTTGAAACCGGGTCTCACTAAGTTGCAGAGGGCCTCACTAAGTAGCTGAGGCTGGCCGCGAACCCGGATTCTCCCATCTCAGCCTCCCAAATGCCGGGATTACAAGTGTGCACCACCACACCCGGCTTCCCCAGGAGATTCTAATAGTCAGCTGAGGCTGTAACCACTAGACTAAAGGAAATAGGGAGAGATGCAGTCCACGTCACCCTGCCTTCCTCTCCTTCAATCCCCAGACAGGCTCAGGAGAAGCTACTTCTTCTCTTACCTCTTCCTCTGCCCTTAGGAGGGTGCCAAAGAGAATAAGCCACCAAGCTGAGTAATCCCTGGGGGTCAGCGATCTCCTCATCTTCTTGTTGCCTCTGAATGTCTAGAAATAAAGTGTGAGCCAGGCCTGGGGGCGCACACCTGCAACTCCTTCTACTGGAGAGGTGGAGGCAGGAGGCTTGCATGTTTGAGGTCGGCCTGGGAAATGTGGTGAGACACTGTCTCAAAATAAACAATAAGCCATGGGTGTTGGCGGCACACGCCTATAGTCCCAGTATTTGGGAGGCTGAGACAGGAAGATTGCAGGTTCGAAGCCAGCCTCAGCAATTTAGAGAGGCCCTTCGCAACCTAGAGAGACCCTGTTTCCAAAGAAGACATAAAATAGGGCAGGGGGTGTAGCTCGGAGGTAGAATGCCTCCGGGTCCCATCCCTAGCACCACAAAAATAAATAAATAAATAAATTACTTAATTAAAAAAGGGCTGGGAGTGCTGGGCGTGGTGGGGCACGCTTGTAATCCCAGCATTTGGGAGGCTGAGACTGGAGGATCCGGGTTCACGGCCAGCCTCAGCTACTTAGTGAGGCCCTCCACAACTTAGTGACACCCTGTTTCAAAATAAAGAATAAAAAATAGGGCTGGGGGTATAGCTCAGAGGTAGAATGCTCCTGAGTTCAATCCCCATTACTGCAAAAAAGAAAAGAAAAGAAGAAAAAACGGGCTGGGGGTATAGCAGGGAGGTAGAATGCTCCTGGATTCAATCCCCAATACCACAAAAAACAACAGCAACCACACACACACAAAAAAGTAAAAGGAGACAAGTGAAATGAATATATATATTTTTTGGGGGGGGTATTGGGGATTGAACCCAGGGGCATTCTACCTCCAGTCCTATTTTTTTTTGGTACTGGGTATTGAACTCAGGGGCATTCTACCTCCGAGCTACACCCCCAGCCCTATTTTTTAATTCTTTATTTTGAAACCGAGTCTCACTAAGTTGCGGAGTGCCTCACTAGGTAGCTGAGGCTGGCCTCGAACCCGGATCCTCTGGTCTCAGCCTCCCGAATGCTGGGATTACAAGCGTGCGCCACCACGCCCGGCTTCCAGTCCTATTTTTTATTTTTTATTTTGGAACAGGGTCTGTCTCACTAAGTTGCAGAGGGCCTCACTAAGTAGCTGAGGCTGGCCAAGAACTCATGATCCTCCTGTCTCAGCCTTCCAAGTACTGGGATTACAAGCTTGTGCCACCCTGCCCGGCAATAACATATTTTATTTAACCCAAATACTTCCCAAACAATATCATCTCAATGTGTGCAGTTAATATAAACATCATGGAGCCGGGCGTGGTGGCACACACTTGTAATCCCAGCATTTAGGAGGCTGAGACCTGAGGATCCGGGTTTGCGGCCAGCCTCAGATACCTAGTGAGGCACTCCGCAACTTAGTGAGACCCGGTTTCAAAATAAAGAATGAAAAATAGGGCTGGGAGTGTAGCTCGGAGGTAGAATGCCCCTGAGTTCAATCTCTAGTACCGCAAAAAAAAAAAAAAAAAAAAAAAAAAAAAAAAAAAAAAAAAAAAAAAAAAAAAAAAAAAAAAAAAAAAAAAAAAAAAAAAAAAAAAATATATATATATATATATATATATATATATATATATATATATAAACATCATGGGCTGTTTTATGTTCTTTTCTGTTTTGATACCAAGTCTTTGCTATCTGATGTGTATTTACACGCACAGTACGTGTGGACCTATGAAACATCCTATAATACTCAGCAACATTTAATTTCTTCTGCCTCAAGAGATGAAAAGGGTCAGGTGGTAGGTGGAAAGACTTCTCTTTTTCCTCTAAAACAATATTTTTGAACCCTTTTAACCCATGCTATGTTTTGCAGCTTTTGTAAGATGCATTTCTGTGATACTTTAAATTCAAAATACAATAAATATTTAAATATCATGACTAAAAATAAGAGAAATAGCATAAGTATGGCTTTATCATTCTCCCTCCTGCAAAGTGGGATTGTGTGACCCCTCCTATTGTGAACTCTGCTCAAAAACAGTTTCTTGTGTGTGTGTGTGTGTGTGTGTGTGTGTGTGTAGGGGGTACTAGGGATTGAACACAGGGGCATTCTACCTCTGAGCTACATACACCCTCAGCCTTATTTTATTTTGAAACAGGTCTCACTGAGCCTGTTTCAAAATTGCTGAGCCTGGCCTCAAACCTTCAATCCTCTTGTCTCAGCCTCCCAAGTACTGGGATTACAAGCGTGCACCACGACATCCAGGTCCCTTCCGGTTTCTGAGTTGTGTTCCAGTCCCAGTGAGGGAAGCTGAGAAGCCATTCTGGGTGACCATAGGGCCCGATTCCCATCATTACCATGTGGGTTCTTCTTAATAATTGTGTATACCAGCCGGGCGTGGTGGCACACACTTGTAATCCCAGTACTTGGGAGGCTGAGACTGGAGGATCTGGGTTCTCCGCCAGCCTCAGCTACTTAGTGAGGCCCTCTGCAATTTAGTGAGACTCTGTTTCTTTTCTTTTTT
>PVLC010030658.1:0-19372 GCA_004027655.1 Graphiurus murinus
CCACGTCCAAATCACAGAGAGGTCACAGCATGGTGTCTTCTGCTGTACCAAGGAGGGGGGGGGGCAGCATCAGGTCTGTGGCTGGGGTGGGAGGGGGGTCTGAGATGGGGCGATTCGGATGATTGGGGGGCGCAACCACGGGTTCCATGGAGCTGGAGGGGATGAGAAGGGGGTAGGCGGATCTGCAAGTCCGAGGTTTGAATCCCAGCACTGCTGCACTCTTGGCTGCCCTGGACAGGCCATTTCCTTCTCTGGGCATTAGTTTCTTAATCTGGGAAATGCAGTTAGTGAAGGTCACTCTGTCACAGGGTCATTGTTAGAATTCACTGAGCTTATGTTGGAGGTCGGGTCCTGAGGACAAAGCCCAACACATACCAATAATGTCTCTAGTGTTGGCGGTCATCCATAGGTTCCCCACTGTAAGGCCTGGGCTCTCCCTGTTCTGCTCGCACCCCTACACCTACTTCTCAGAAGGTTGGTCAAGGACTTTTGAAATAGAGCCATTCACTTGTCTACCCTCTTGAAGCCAGGTCTACTCGTGACCCTGGAACTTTCTTTACACACCTAACAGAAAGGGCTGGCTGTCCCCACCGCAGGGCAGACGCCGCAGTGGCTCTTGGAGGGAATTCCCTTCCTAAGGATGGATACAGCTTTCTGATTCTACTTAGAGTTGAGGCAAAATAAAACAAAACAAAATACGAATTCAGTCTTCCTTGGGAAATCTAGGTTAAGCACCAGTGTTTTGCAAATCCTTATACAGAGAACTGTATTCAACACCATGTAGGAAAATACAAGAGAAAAGGAGAACGTAGTGATCAGAAATGGTCCTCTGTGCTCCCCACGCCTCAGTGCAGGCATCTTAATATTAAAAGGAGCTCGCTGCCCAGGAACTTTCATGTTCTGCCTCTACTTACCTGCCATGCTCCATCTGACCATTCCAGCCTCCCCAAGCTTCTTTCAGCTTCTGCAGCAGGCCAGGCTCTGGTTGGCCTCCAGTTTTGCTCTGCCAAGTTCGCCTGGCCCGCTACAATGCATCCTTCTGGGGTTGGTTGGCTCACTCTTGGGCAGCCCTCCTCCTGGGCCTTCCAAGTCTGGGTTAGGTACTTAGGTTCTGCCTTAGCAACTGTCATTTGCTCCTGACACACTGGTACACAGGGAAGGCTGAGCACCTCACTGCAGGTGCCTCTCGTCCCTGTACCCTCAGCGGCACCCGGAGTGATCACCGATGAGCTTATTGAATGAAAACTGGTTCTTGGGTTTCTAGGCGTTTACAATATGTTTCATGAAAGAGCTGAAAATAAATGACATCGAACACATATAGACCAGCAAAGAAAAGAGCTTAGTCAATTTCCCCAATGAGTGAGTAGCCAGCATTTATTTAATTCTTTCTTCCTTCCTTCCTTCCTTCCTTTCTTTCTTTCCTTTTTTCTTTCTTTTGTATTGGGTCATTCTACCTCAGAGCTACACCCCCAGCTCTTTTTATTTTTTATTTTGAAACAGAATATTGCTAGGTTGCTGAGAGCTTTGCTAAGCTGCTGAGGCTGGCTTCAAACCTGTGAAAAGAGTGAATTTCTGTGAGGTTTTTGCACAAATTTAGCTAGAGCATAGCAGTCAGAGCAGGGGGTATAGAGAACTGAGTAGGAGAAGCAGGCGGGGGCTGCTTACGAAGGCCTTTGTAAGCTAGATTAAAGAGTTCAGATGTCATTGGAAGACAATGGGGGAGGCAATGAGTTTTGAGCCAGGGAAATTGGCCATCCTTCAAACCAGCCGTGACAAAACAATGACATGCATCTTCTAATCTTCTCTGCAGGGTCCAATTCTAAGGAGCTTCTTTTTCCACAGTTCTGGGAAGCTTCAAAGTTTTCAGACTCACTCAGATTCGTCCCATCCTGTCCCTGTCCTTTATCAGTGGCGTGACCTTATCCAAGTTAGTGAAGATCCCCAAACACCAAGATCTTCATGTGGGTGATATGTATAAGAGCAGAACCTACTTTGCAGGGATTGTGAGAAGTAAAGGAGACCAGCTCAGTGCTTGGCGCAGTGACTAGAACAGGATATAAATGCGTGGTTGTGGTGGTCGTCGATGGTAGTGGTATAGCAGCAGCAATAACAGTAATAATGGTAACAGTAGAGGTACAGATGCAAAATCTCCAGTTTTTTTGTCCTGTGGATTGAACCCAGGGGCATTCCACCTCCCAGCTACACCTCCAGCCCTATTTTATTTTTATTTTGAGACAGGGTCTCACTAAGTTGCTAAGGCTGGTCTTGATGGGAGTGTGCCACCATGCCCAGCTCAGATGCTTTTTTGACATAATAGCATAGAGGGGTTGCCACAGGACTGCTACTCACTCTACAGAGAGTGAAAAAGGCCAATTATTTGGCATGCGCCGTTTCCTGAGGTTAGACCACTGCGAAAGTCTCGTTCTCCCTTCTTCACATGCTCAGGATTGACCCTGGTTCAGCAGAGAGCTCCCTGTACTGAAGGATCCACAAGAAATGGGATCTGGGGGTGCAGAGGAAAGGGGAGCAAAGGACAGGGGCCAGGGGTGGGGGGGCAGAAGAAATAGTCCAAGGAGAAAGGGGATTTGCTTCCTACGATTGGCGATTTGCATGCTCACCCCCAGCGTAGCATGCCCATGGGCACACACATGAGCATTCATGCATGGATACGCATGTTCCCACACATCAGTGGGAAATCTAGGGGAGGAGAAGCTTCTGAGACAGGGCACCAGAGCTCTGTCACATCTCCCGCCTCCCTTTGCAGACCATGTAGTAGGTTAAAACACACTTTAAATTGGAGTCAAGGGAGCTGGGCGTGATGGTGCACACCTGTAATTCCAGTACTGGGGAGGCTGAGACAAGAGGATAGCAGGTTCAAAGCCAGCCTCAGTAACTCAGGGCGGCCCTCTGCAACTTAGCGAGACCCTGTTTCCAAATAAAAGAATAAAAGGGGGCTGGAGATGTAGCTCAGAGGTAGATTGCTCCTAGGTTCAAGCCCCAGGAACACACACACACACACACACACACACACACACACACACACACACACGAGACTTGAGTTACGGGACCATTTTGGCATTTTTCTGTGCCCTATCTGAGCGTGAGCATTTGGGCTTGTGCTGCACCATTTTCTTCTTCCCAGCTCTGCACCGGTGTGGTTTCAGGCACATTATTATTACTGCTGCTGTCATTGATGTGTTGCAAATGCAGGACCCCTCCATCGATGTTATGAGAGTTCTGGATTTCCTTGGGTGATCAAAGTATAGAGAAAAGGTGTGAAAAATGGAGGTCAACTTGGGGGCAATCCTCCCTGGAAATGTGTTTCTATATTTGAAACCAACCTTATCTAAAGAGCTCCAAGGGCAGGCAGCCATTGCTATTTGGCCTCACACCCCCCGGGGGCTCTCTCCTCTGTCAAGCTCCCCCCTAATCTCTGCCTTACACCCCCCCCAAAAAAGACATTAGGCGCTTAGCTCTGCTGTTTAGATTTTGAATCCTTTCTAAAAGAGATTGGTACAGAGGAAGATAATTGAAACTCTGTCAGTTTTTTTCTCCCTAGGAAGAAGAGGCAACGTGCTTTCTCCTGGTTGCCCATTTTCAACTTGATGTACTGTGCAGACTCCTGGCTTGACACCATGCAAAATCTGTTGCACACATGGGAGCAAACGACCCCCTCCAGACGCCAGGGGAGCGATGGCTCTGCACTTGGCTTGCAGAGAAACTCTCGCTTCATTCCAAATTCAGGGCTGCTGAGCTCTAAGCTCTGGAGATGCACTGCGGATGGGGCAATAAATTATAAATTAAATCGAAACCAGGGCAAGGCATAGTCGTGACACATGTTATAGCAAGAAGGGTAAAAGGGAGCATTGACTCTGCACAAGGGCTCTGCCAGGGCAGAACTTTGGGGGTAATGGTGTCAAGGCTTTAAAATATAAAGGGGTTTTAACTAACTAAATAAGTAAATAAAACCTGAACACATCTTTTACAGAATGAGTGCTAAACTCCACATGAGTTTGGTATGATGTTCTGTTCCCGTTAGCCCAACTGGTTTACTTTTCATGTTGACTGAAAAGGTTCAAGTGTATAGTCTATGCTTGGATGGTTCCATGATGGAAACACGTCTGCTGAGAACCCAGTGATTTCCATGAAACACGAGGATGGGCTGCAGAGGGCTTCCCAAAGATGAAGATGACTTGCGCCTGCGATAGTTCTGGGAACCATCTGGTGCTTGGAAGTGAAAGAAGAATAAATTCTGGTCAAAGTGCTTGCAGAGAGAGCATCTAAAGTTGCAGAGGTGACCTGGATATGCAACCACCAGACTAAGGATTTAGAATAAGAGTTGACTTCCAGTTTAATGTCTACTCAGTAAATTATGAAATGCACAAAAATAGTGATGCACACTACTTTTGTATATAGGACTTAATAATGTGCTGAGGCCTCATTTGAACCAGTGACTCACGGTCTCATTAAAGATTGGTCAATTTAGCTGGGTATTATGGTGCAAGCCTGTAATCCCAGTGCTTGGGAGGTGGAAACAGGAGGATCACAAGTTCAAGGCTAGCTTAAGCAACTTAGTGAGACTCTGTTTAAAAAAAAAAAAAAGTAGAGCTGGGGTGTAGCTTGGAGATAGAATATCCCAGGGTTCAATCTCCAGTCACACACACACATACAGTCAATTTACAGGTAACTTGAAGTAAATAAATACAGCCATCTATAGCAGAGAGAGCTAGGTGACTCCTACTATTTATCTTCTCTTGTTACATACTAAAGAGTTCATTGCCCTAGCATAAGATCTCCTCGCTTGTATCTGAGTGCGGCCAGTCACCCGCACAGGCTAATGGTTTACAAGCGGAAGTGAGGTGCACAACTGCCTGGTTTGTACCTCCTGATTTTTCCCTTGAAGGGCCAGTGCATGACCTTCTCTTGTACCCTGTTCTCTTTTCTACACACTAAAATGTAGACATGAGGGAGCAGCCAACATAAATCAGGAGATGGAAACTGTGTTTGGCGGAATGGCTGAACACCAGAAAGAATAATCTAGATCCTTGATGATTATGCAGCTTCCATACCAGGCCTGGATTGTCTTTCCAGATTTTTCTGTGAGAGAGAAATAACCTACTGAATTTTAAAGCCACAGTTGGGTTGGATCTCTCTTTTCCAAAAGCCAAATTTATATCCTAACCCATATATCCATATCTTAGATTTAATATGGCTGGAGACAGTGGTTATTCTTGTTGTTGAACCAAGATAGTGTTCTTTTCTTTTTCTTTTTTCTTTCCTTTTGCAACACTTACTCCACGTGCAGAGCTGTGGTAATTTTAACAGAAATGGTAGGTTTTGATGTATCCTGCTGTCTCAGTGTTGATTTCTGTAGCATCTCAGCAGCCAGCCACTAGCTGCAAGTGATGTTTCAATTCCTCTATGACCTGGTGCATTGGTCTTAAGATTTTGAGAAGTCGGTATTCTAAAGCAGATCACACCTGGATTCAGTGGACTCAACAGAAAAGAATGTACTGAGTGTGAAAAGTTTGCTGTTTTGTGCTAGCAGCTGCTCTAGCTGGTCAAGGGGTATTTCTGGGAGTCCTAAACAAAACTTAAAAACTCCTCAAGATGCAATTTTGTAACTCAGAGGCAAGAAAGGAAAGGAGTCATAACTAAGATCTGCTGAGTGCACATGTACCCAGATGAACTGGAAGCTTTATGTACCTTACGTTGGTTAAACTCCACAGAACAAGGTAGATGGAATCACTATTATCTACACTTTAAAGATGAGGAAACGGATGCGTAGAAAGGCTCAGTGATTGGCGAACTTACACCTCCAGTAGTGACACGGTCAGAACTTTAATCCTAGCCTGATTTCTATTCCAAATTCTCAACTGACTCTAGAGTGCATATTTACACAAATGCTCAGAACCAATGGACTTTTTATGGTGTTCCTAATAGCTTCTTTCTGTTCTAGCTATCATTACATTATTTTTGCCTAGCACTTATAAGTGTCTTGCTGT
The DNA here is from genome assembly GCA_004027655.1 of Graphiurus murinus. NCBI lineage: Eukaryota > Metazoa > Chordata > Mammalia > Rodentia > Gliridae > Graphiurus > Graphiurus murinus. Next base: position 6,006 of record PVLC010030658.1, read on the forward strand.
TTATTTAAAGAAATTCATAGGCAAGAAGCTAGAAAAAATACTAATAGAATGGTTATATCAATATTGTCAACATACAAAACCATTTGACTTTGGTTGGGTTCTGATAGTGGAGAATGGTTTGGAGCAGAAACAGATATTTTAAAAACAATTAGCTAGCCATGTGTGGTGGCCCATGCCTGTAATCCTAGTTCTTGGGAGGCTGAGACAGGAGGACTGCAGGTTTAAAGCCAGTCTCAGCAATATACCAACTTAGCAGGACCATGTTTCCAAATAATAACATAACATAACATAACATAACATAACATAACATAACATAACATAACATAACATAAAAAATAAAATGGCTGTGTGTGTATGTAGCTTGGAGGTAGAATGCCCCTGGGCTCAAGCTCCACCACCATCTCACACACACACACACACACACACACACACACACACACACCCCACACACACACACCACACACACACTCCAAAAGCAATTAGCTTCTTAGGGTAATTAAATCAAATCATAATATAGCAATGGAGTTAATTGTTCTTAACAAATATATTCACAAGTTAATGTGTCTTTATTCTTGTGTGCCTCCTGTTGATCATCCACATTTAGAAGGTTCTCATTTGAAAAGAGCTTTTCAAATTCATGACAGTCAGGTGTTCTTTCTGAGTCAGATTTTAGCCCTTTGAAGGTATCTTTTGGGCAAAATGTTGCTTAGAAATGAGATCAGTGAATGAAGTGAGTGTATAACCTAGAGAATTCCGAGTCCTTACATGAAATCTAATGCGATTCATTTTCTTAAGTGCAAGTGGTTATGAGGACATAGTTCTGAAAATATTTTAAGCATAAGAGTCAGTATTGAAGCCAGGCGTGGTGGCACACGCTTGTAATCCCAGTACTTGGGAGGTTGAGACCAGAGGATCCGGGTTCTCGGCCAGACTCAGCTACTTAGTGAGGCCCTCTGCAACTTAGTGAGACCCTGTTTCAAAATAAAGAATTAAAAAATAGGGCTAGGAATGCAGCTCAGAGGTAGAATGCCCCTAGGTTAAATCCCTAGTACCTCAAAAAAAAAAAAAAAAAAAAAAGTCAATATTGGAACAAGAGTAGTTTTCTGATTACTTCTTTAAAGGAACCCTTGGGATATGTTGGGCCTCTGGAATGCTTGTATCTCGAAAAGGTAAGAAAAAAAAAAGCACAAAACAAGTCCATAGATAGTGCAAATGGAGAAACTGACTGCTTCTTCCTTGGCTAAAATTCTTCCAGCATTCAAATCCTTATCTACTTGTTCTCAGTTGGTTACTGAATCATCAGAGGAATTATCTCCTTTCTTACTTCTCTATTTTAGATTTTAAAAATGTGGAGGCTGGCCTTGAACCGGTGATTTTCTTTTAAAGTCTAAAATAGAGAAATAGAGAAAGGAGAGAATTCATTTGGTTATTCAGTGACCAACTGAAACACAAGAAATTCCAGCATTCCTCACTGGAAGACTCCCTAGCTCCAGAAGAGTTATTGGTCTTCCTGTTTGATTCTCATATGTTCTGGGAAAGAAGTGAGATTTAAAATCTAGTGACAGAAGCCAGGCATGGTGTAGCACACCTATAATTCCAGTGCTTGGGAGGTTGAAACAGGAGGATCACAGGTTTGAGGCCAGCCTCAACAATTTAGCAAGGACCTTAGCAACTCAGTGAGACTCTGTTTCAATATAAAAAATAAAATAGGGCTTGGAGCCCTATTTTCAATTCCCAGCATCAAAAATAAATCTAGTAATAGATGAGATTGTTGTCTGAAGAGGTGACAGGAGCTCCGCAGCCAAAGAGCAGCTTCCTGGACTTGGCTTATTGTTGTGCCCCAATGAGTGACCCAGATCAGTGACTGAACACTCCACACAAAATCATGTAAAAACAAAAGGAACTTCACTGCTAGCTTGAGCTAGGGTCCGAATCTCATCCAACCGGCAGCTGAGGGAGGCTTTTAACAGTCTTTTATAGTAAGTAGTTACATAAGTATTCCATAGCAGAACTTTGGCAGGGATAGGGAATGAGCAGTTTGGCTTTGGAGAAACCGAAACTTAGGCCTAGTAACTTTTAACTGAAATTCAGGCCTGTCACGATGGTGCCTCTCATTATCCTAAGTGTGTGACATCACGGTGTGCCCATGCTCATATCCAAGACCAACAGGGGCGGGTGTGTAGTGCAGTGGTAGCGCGCGTTATGTGCTTAGCATGCACAGAGTGGTGGGTTCAGTCCTCTCTCCCCTCAACGATATCCAAGACCAAGAGCAGGACAGCTGAAGAGCCTGGTGTCTGATAAGAATGCTGTTCTTTCCCTGCAGCCTTCCGCAAGCTGAAGCTGGTTGATAAGCACTCCATAAATTCTGACATAAGCAACCCATCCTCCCCTTTAAGAGGGAAGCCAGCGTACACCAACACTGATAACAGGTTTTCAAGTTGGAGAAAAATGGTTACAAACACACTCTCTTCTTTCTCCTGGGGCCCCCGGCTGTGCAAAGTCAGTGACAGTGGCCACCAGAGTCCTTTCTGGTGTCTGCAAATCATTGTCCCTGAGAGTGAAAACCAACTCTCAAGGGCTGTGTGAACCCTTTTTCAAACACAAAGCAGTGTCACCGTCGGACCATTCATCACCGTCCGTCCTGGCACCGAGGGTCCTCTGGTCCATGGTGTTACTTCCTGAGCTGGCTTCTCACTATCAGCAGGATTTCAGCCTCATTATTCTCTGGCTGGAGGATTTCTCAAATTTCCTATGGTTTCCCTCTTCCCACAGGATAAGGAAGAAGAGGACCACCAGACTCCTGTTCTGGGTTGTGTTTTGTTTTCTTCCTTTGAGTTGTGAGTGATTTATGCTCCCCCCACCACCTTGAATTGATGGGCTTCTAGATTTATGGGTTCAATTACGATTCTACATGACAGCAACTAGTGGATTTTGTAACTGACCCTGAAAAAAGTAGTTAAGTTAGTGGGAGAAAATCACTGATCCAATTACTGAGCCATCGAATCGGATCCGTCAGGGTAGCCCCTCAACCGTGGGTGAACAACCCCGGGAATGTGTGACTACAGTGGCATGGACAGGAAATCTGAGGTGTTTCAAAATATCTCCTCACCCTGGTGTCTTCTTCACTGTGCACACCCATGGCATAGCGTTCCCATCTTGCTTCTGCCAGGTAGGATCTTCTTAGATAGGTAACTTTCTACTATCTTCTGTGAACCAGCTGTTGTGCCAAGTAAAATGTGAGTTGTGAGAGCTCAGTTGTAACAACTCTCCCCCTTTTTGAACCTGGGGGCATCCTACCTCTGAGACATTTCTCTAGCCCTTTTTATTTTTGAAATAGGGTCTTGCTAAGTTGCTGAGGCTGGCCTTGAACCGGTGATCCCCCTATCTCAACCTCCTAAGTACTGTGATTACAGACATGTGTCACCATGCCCGGCTATAACGAATGTTAATAAATGTCTGGTCAACCCTGTTCTTTGGGTCTTTTGTCCTATTGTATCCAAGCTTAGGGAACCATTCACTTGGAAACACAATGGATTAAAAGCCAACACAAAGCCGGGCGTGGTGGCGCATGCTTGTAATCCCAGCATTCGGGAGGTTGAGATTGGAGGATCTGGGTTCGAGGCCAGCCTCAGCTACCTAGTGAGGCACTCCGCAGCTTAGTGAGACTCGGTTTCAAAATAAAGAATAAAAAATAGGGCTGGGGGTATAGCTTGGAGGTAGAATGCCCCTGAGTTCAATCCCCAGTACCAAAAAAAAAAAAAAAAAAAAAAAAAAAAAAAAAAAAAAAAAAAAAAAAAAAAAAAAAAAAAAAGCCAACACAAACACCGTAGCAGACACCGTAAGCAGGCTATCAATTTGCTATTTCCCTAGCCTGCCTTCCTAATGGAACCCCAGGACTTGGTGGTGTTTGGTGGTAAGTATAAAGACTGAGAGTTGGCGTGGCAGGTCTACTCCCTTTGCCCACCCCAGGTTGAGTTATGGGCTTGTGGCATTAGTTAAGGAGTAATGAGAGGGAAGTTTTTGAGGAAGTGTTTCTGTCCCCATAAAATTTTACACAAGAGGAACAATGGTCCTTTTCTGCTTCTGGATAAGTCTGCCAGGAGGTGACTTTGGAAGCCACCACAGAACATCCTGCCACCATTGATGGGGAGAAGAAAGTTGTTGAGCTCCCGACATACTGAGGATGACAGAGGCAAGAGTGAAATACTGAGGATGACAGGCAAGTGTGAAAAGGAACTCATGCCTTTCAAGGTACCAGGCCAGGCTTAATGATGCCGAGACCACTCTGCCTTGGATTTTTGTTGTTGTTATCAAGGGGTAATCAGCCTCTAATTGCCTTTGATTTTTTTCTTTTTGTTATAAAGGGCAATAAGTCTCTTAGTGCCTTTTGAATTTTTTTTTTTGTTATAAAGGGTAATCAGCCTCTTAGTTTTAATTGATCTTTTACAATTTGAAGTTGAAAAGTGTCTTAACAGACACAAACACAAAACCAGTGCTGTGCTACAAACAGAAACATGAAGACACTGGCTCTAAAAGCAGAGCAAAACCCTTCTTCTTGGCTCTGGTATGATTTGAAGCACCTGTCAAAGGAAGAAAAAAATAAGTTCTGGGTGAAATATCTGAAATCTAAAGAGAGACTCTAACTTGCAAACGAGATCAAGTCTAGAACTTAATGTCACAACAGAAATTACACCGATGCTCATCACCAAGACGTAAACAAGGCGTGCAGTGCGCTAAGTGAAAGAGGCCAGATGCAAAATGTCACACACCGTATGACTGCATTTTAACAAAATGTCCAGAACAGGCAAGTCTGCAGAGACAGAGAGAGAGTTAATGTTTATCAGGGGCTGGGTGGCGGTGGGGCCTGGAGCGAGATGGTTTCCTTTTGGGGTGAAGAAAATGTCTTGGAACTAGTATAATGGTGATAGCTGCACCTCATTGTAAATGTTGCTGAACTGAATGCTTAATGTGGTTAAATAGTAGGTTTTATGTTATGCACATTTTACCAGTTAAAAAATATCTCAAGCATAGCACAACAATGACAGCAGGAAGGCGCATTTCTTTCATGAACTAAATTCATCATTACATTTTTGAAAATTTTTATATTTTAATTTTACAATTGTTAACTTTTTTGTATTTTCAGATAAATGGTGGCTACTTATGAAATATTTCATCAGGTAATTTTTAAATTTAAAATATTTTAATGAAAAATATATATGCATATATATGTACACACACATACTTGTGTACTAGGGATTGAACTCAGGGTTATTCCACCTCTGAGCTACATTCCCAGGCCTTTTTATGCTTTGTTTTTGAAATAGAATTTTGCTAGGTTGCAGAGAGTCTCACTACGTTTCTGAGGCTGTCTTCCAACCTGCAATCTTCCTGTCTCAACCTCCCAAGTACTGGGATTACAGGCACATGCCACCACACCTGGCTGAAATAAACATTAAAAAAACCCCCAAAATATTACTTGTTACTGGCAACTGGCTAGCTATTATGTCCTGGGGCTACCAATCAGAATGAAACATTTATGCTTGCTTTCCTCCTCCTCCTCCTCCTCCTCCTTCTTCTTCTCCTCTCTCTCTCTCTCTCTCTTTCTCTCTCCATCCCTCCCTCCCTCTCTCTCCCCAATGAATGGAAATTTTGATGCTATAGGTGACACCTGTTTCATGGATAAAAGATATTCATATACAAATAAAAGGGTTTATTAACTCATAGTGAAATAGAGTTAAGTATTTAGCTGTAAAGTGAATAGAAAATTTTGATTGACAGGTTCAATCTCTAGAGGAAGCTAGGGTCAATATGGCCAATATTTTATATAGTCTGTTAAAGTAAAGCTGCTTTCAAATCCGATTCAGTGTGGTTGTTAAAATAGAAATAATTTGAGATGCTTAGCTGAAAATAAGCTTTTCTTTCACATATATGTAACAATGTTAGCAGCAGCAGTAACGGCAATATTGCTGACACTCTAAGGATTATAGTTCTCAATTAAACAATTGAAAAGACCAAGATATTTGTAGATTTATTTATTTATTTATTTATTTATTTATTTATTTATTGTGCTAGGGTTTGAACCCACGGCCTTGTACATGCTAAACATGTGTTCTATCACTGAGGTAGATCCCGGGCCCTTAGTTACTGTTTTTGATTGTTTCTTATTTTTTCAATGCGGATTAACAATTTTATTTTCCCCAAACCTTTCTTTGGGAACACACTAAAAATTGAATAAAGAAAGTGAATAAGAAATAGGTTACTTGGAGAAATTGGTCTTCCAAATTGGGCTAGAAGCACAAGCTTTTATTTCACATCCTCAAACACGTATTTGGTTTCAACAGCATCTCTCTCAGAGGGCTAATGTGACTTTCCAAACGTGGGTCAGTTTTGCTTTGACACGGGTAATCTTGTTGAATTTTTGTGTGCATTGATTCAGTCTTTGTCCGTTTGTCTTTTTCTTTCTGTCTCTTAATTTGTTACACTGAAGAAGGCTGGATAGAGGGAAACCCCTGCATTTTCTTAGATTTGCAACAAAGAGAACTATTCTGATGCCCATTTGCCTGTAATGGGCTTGGTCTTCCAGCTCATAAAAGTAACATGTGTAACTTAGAAGACCTTGGGGTGAGGTTCTTTTAGGGAGTATGGGCCTCCTCTAGCTAAACAAACATGAGATTGAGAATCTCAGTGACTTGGGGAAAGATTATTTTAGAGTGAATTTGTTTCTTTTTGTTTGGGTACAGAGGTGTGATGAAGAAATTCTGTGTTGTTGAATTTCTACATTCGTATTTATCAAAACGGAATAGAGAAATCTCTAAGCTGGAGATTCATGCCCAGCGTTTAGTAATTTTCCAGCAGGCGACACAGGACTCTGGTCATAAATCTCAATGAAAATGGGTTCCCTCCCTCTATTGGCGGCCAGCCTCATTCACTCAGATCCTTAGGAGGTGGGAAGCATCCCTAAATCTTCCTTGTCCCCTTCTTCTGAGTCACGTTGCCTGCAGGAGCAAAAGGCTGCAGCTGACAACTGTGCTTTCTCTTGCATGGGCGCAGCCTCCCTTTGATCTCAACCCTTGGCTTCTGGCCGCCAGCCACATCCCGGAAGGAGGGTGCAGGATAGCCTTAGGGTGGGTCATATTTATTTTAGAGGAAGCCAGAGGGGCAGGAGAATCTCTGGCAGATGATCGAGGAGTATGTCGTGGAGCAGAATGGGGCAGAACCCTGGAAAATGTGAGACAAAAGACACACTCCAAAGATTTGAAAATCCCAAAGCAAGGCCACTCACAGGGACCAGAAACATGACCAGGAAGGATGTGGATGTGTAGCCTTCTGTGGCAGCCAGGGGCAGGGGACTGCAATCGAAGGATGCCTTTTCTTCACTGGCACAGTTTCTCAGTCCCTAATTCCCTGCTTGTTATGGTAACTGGCTTCTTGTGTGATTCTTTTCAGCGCCAACACCAACACACAGTACGCGTTAGGGATATACTGTAGATAGGGCTTTCTTCCAAACAGCTGCCTCGTTTCTTGTTTTGAGAGCATAACCTTCTATAAATCAACAGGAAAATCTCTCTGCCTGTCTCCCCGAGCGAAGGGTAGCTCTGTAACCTCCTTTTCATAAAGTGGAACTGAAGGACCCAGCTCCAGCCCACCGTGAGCCATCTGCTCATTAGAGGGCAGGACCTACCTTTTCTTTGGGGGACACAGATGGGTGGACATTTTGCTTTTGGATCAGGTTGGGTGAACTGAGTTTGTTTTCTCTGTGATAAAGTAATCAAATGACAAATATCTGATCCTAGTGAAGGAACCTTTTATTTGGAAAATCCTTGCCATCGTGGGAGGATGCGTGCTGGCTTTCTGCATGCCATCAATCAACTCTGATTTAGAATTTAGAGACTCCTCCAAGAGCCTCAAAAGTAGACGCTCCTCCCTTTTCTGATCTAAGTTGGTTGGATGGCCATTTGTTGTGTCTCCACAGGTTGACTCCCCGCAAATGTAATTAAATGATTTTCCTCCCCAGTGATTATCTGCCTTGAATTGAAGATATGCATTACGGAACCTAGAGTAAGATGGGCATGAATTAAAGGGACCTTTTGATGATTTAGAGCATAATTCCTATAAGTGAAATCCCTTCAAGAGATTTTGGAGGCTTGGTTGAACTTTTGTTATTTATTTATTAATTTTTTTTTTGTGGTACTGGGAATTGAATTCAGGGACATTCTACCTCATTCTATCTCTGAGCTACATACCCAAATGTATTTTATTTTTTATTTTGAAACAGGGTCTTGCTAGGTTTATGAAAGTCTTTCTATGTTGCTGAGGCTGTCTTCAAACATGTGATCCTCCTGTCTCAACCTCTATGAAATATTTTAAAATATTCCCTATTACTTAAATTATAACAGTTTTTTGAGTAATATATAGAAATAAATGTAGATACATATATTTAATGTATAGTTTAATGGATAAATGACATTAGGTGGAGTACATTGGTTCGGTGTCCCTTTTTCCCCAAACCTTGGTTACTAGGATGAAAAGATGTTACAATCCCAGTGCTTAGTGCTCCTCCCTAGCAGACAACCTTTGCCCTTTAAGAAATAGTATCTGGCTATAAAGTAAAAGTCTAAATTCGTTGCACAAAAGCACTGGCAAGTTTGATATGTTTCACCAAAAGGACTGTTTTGTAACCTATTCAATTAAATAGCTAGTATCTACAATAATTATTCTCTTTTTGTAATGGCAATTGCATGTATTTATTGCAATAGTGTGCATTTTCTACTGAGTATTTTAAAAACCAAAAAATATAAAGAAAAGAATAAATAGCACCAGCAATCCGAATCACCAGAGACAAGCATCCTGAAGTTTTGGTATACACATATAGAATCACAAGACTTAGATGATACTTTATATATAATTTCCATGTCCTACTTCTTCATAACCTTATAGTGCTTTTCATTTATTATTTAATTTTATTTAAAATTTTCTGTGGCATGAAATCATCTGACAGAAGACCTATAATATTCGAGGAGGGGAGTTAGTATTTGCTTTCACTGGTTTATTCCACATTAAAGTCAAACTGTGTTTTCCAGCTGTTTGTTCATCAACCATCAGCCAGTCTTGTGAGGATTCCTCCCACCTCTACTGCTGTACTTTCACTAACCTCCAGGCTTTTGTTTCTTGACCCTTAAGAGTCAGAACCAACTGGATACAGTGGCACAGGCCTGTAACCCCAGTACTTGAGAGGGTGAGACAGGAGGTTGCAGGTTCGAGGCCAGCCTCAGCAAATTAATGAGACTATGTTGCAAAATAAAAAAATAAAATAAGCCGGGTGGTGCGCTTGTAATTCCAGTACTTGGGAGGCTGAAACAGGAGGATCCAGGTTCTTGGACAGCCTCAGCTACTTAGTGAGCCCCCCCGCCGCAACTAAGTGAGACCCTGTTTCAAAATAAAGAATTAAAAATAGGACTGGGGGTGTAGCTTGGAGGTAGAATGCCCCTGGGTTCAATCCCCAGTACTGTAAATAAATAAATAAGTAAATAAACAAATAAATATAAAATAAAGTTCGAGTGCAGCTTGGAGGTTGGGTTCAATCCCCAATACTAAAAAAAAAAAAACAAAAAATAATAATAACTTTAAGGCATAATATCAGAAGTTCTTGAATCCTCAGTAATCTGTAGTAGATTGAGGAAGGCTTTCAAAAGTCCAGCCATTGCGTGCCCTCTCTGACTTCACAACAGAATGGTTAGTCTTGGTGCAATGTAAGCTTCTGTAGTTAATTCAATTATCAGCACTGTCACCCTACTGAAGAGCTGCCAACTGGGAAAGAGCATCCTTGCCTTTTTTCCTCTGAAAACATAGAAGAAAAAGAAACATTTGACCAATCTGCTCTCCTTTCATCTTTCTGTTTTATAATATTAAAAAATGTTAAGGATATATTATATATATGTATTATTAAAATTCTACATCTGCATATATATGTTACATTCAGCATATGTGTATATATACACATACACACATATATATACATATATATACAGAATAGAATTTATTTGATAAAATTTCCTTTTTATATTGATTTATTTTACTTGAGGTTTTCTGGATGAAGAGTAAAAATTCACTTAATTATGCTGATTTGGAAATTAAAAAATCCCACGAAAATCTCGATTTTGTGGAATTCATCTGAGCAACTGAGTTAGTTAAAATGATGGGGTGAGCTGGGCGTGGTGGCGCATGCTTGTAATCCCAGCATTCGGGAGGCTGAGACCGGAGAATCCGGGTTGGTGGCCAGCCTCAGCTACCTAGTGAGGCACTCCGCAACTTAGTGAGACTCGGTTTCAAAATAAAGAATAAAAAATAGGACTGGGGGTATAGCTCGGAGGTAGAATGCCTCTGAGTTCAATCCCCAGTACCACAAATAAAATAAAATAAAATAAAATGATGGGGTTTTCCACCTATCTGGATGCATTGTCACTGTGTTGATACACGTGTTCTTTTCTTAGGCCATTGGATGGTCATGACATTTTCATCGTTATGAAACAGGGAGGCAAGACCGTGCCATCTGGAGGGCCCATGAGTAACCCCTGCTACCCACCCTCATCGCTGTCGCTGCCTTCTCTGCTCTGGCTGGACCATGTTAGGGCTTTTCCAGTGTTGGCCGGGTTGTCTATGGGGTGTGGTAATTGTTTATGGGTTGTATTCAGGTTGTGGTGAAGGAGTTTGGCCTTGCGTTGAAGCAATGATTCTCTTATCTGCTGTGTGGTCAGCTGAGTCTTGTGAACCCAGTCATGGTGACTTCTTGGTGGCTCACCTGGGAATGTCCATGGAGATGGGTCAGTCCCAGAAACACGGTCCAGTTGGAGGAGGCCACCTGTCAAACACAGTGGCCCAGGAGTGAGAAGACTTAACTTACAGTCACTGCTCTGCCATCCAGCTGGGTCACATGGAGAAACACCCTTAGCCTTCCTAGGATTTCTACTTCTCACCTGTAAAATGGGAACACTGATGCCCGTTCTGCCTGCCCCACACAGCGTCGTGAGAATTCAATGAGATGACAGATATAAAGGTACTTTGTGAAGTATAATACTTTACACAGTCATAGGGTATAAATTGTTATCTAAAGTGGAACAGGGTCAGAGTGGTCATGAAAACATACATACCACATATGAACAAATTGGGCTTTATGTTGCGTACTTTACAATTTTATATTCTGCAAATTGTCTATATTATGAATGGAGGTGCTTAAACTGCCTACCTAGTAGTCGTTTATATAGGTAAATTTATATATATATATATATATATATATATATATATATATATATTAAGAGCAAGTCATTTGCAAAGGATCATTTGAAAAGCAAAGCATCTAATATCAAAATAAAATCCTAAATATGAGCATTTTACTAATGATGAGCCTCAGCATGATCATGAAAGTACTTGGTTTTAAGTCTTGCTTTTCTTTTGCTTCTGGTATATAAGTTTTTGAAAATTGTTTTCATTTTGTTCCACTAATTTCTCTTTCCCTCTTTTGTAATTTTATAGCATTAAATTAATTTAAAATTTTATTTAGTTATTAATTAAAATCAATCAGTTAACTAAGTAATTAATTAGGTAATTAATTTACAAATTGAGTAACCATTGGCATACATAAGACTGACCCTTTTAAAGCATACAACTCAATGGTTTTTAGTCTAGTCATATTTCCTGGTGGACAGTGAGGTTGAACTTATTTTGTGCTCATTACTGTTTGTATATCTTCTTTGGGGAAATATCTATTTGAGTTATCTTCCCACTTGAAAAATTGTGTTCTTTTTATTGTTGCATTAAAATATTTCTTTACATATTCAAAATATAAAATATTAGGCTTTAATTAGATACTTGCTTTGTAAATATTTTATCTCATTCTGATGCTTCTTTGCCATCTCCTTTTGCTTTTATTTGTGCACTATATACATATAGTGGGATTTCCTATGATATTAATACACACATGACATAATTTGATCAGTTTCATTCTCTAGTACATCTCCTTTCCCTTCCTTCTCCCTCCCCCAGCTCCCTCCTCTAATTTACTTGACTGCCTTCTATTTCTTTTAATTGGTAAGTTACAGTTATACATCAAAGTGAGATTCATTGTGACATATTCACATATACACAGAGCATAAGTTGGTCGATTATATTCCCCAGAATCTTCCTTTCCCTCCCCTCTGCCTCCTCTTTTTCCTCCCATTTCCCTCCCCTCTTCCCTCCCCTGATTCCCTTCTTTACTCTACTGGTCTCCCTGCTATTTTTGTGAGATATCCTCTCACTTCTTTTTTTCTCTCTAGCTTCTGCATATGTGAGGAAACATTTGACCCTTGACTCTGCGAGTCTGGCTTATTTCACTTAACCATCTCTTGATGGTGTCCTTTGATGCGCAAAAGTTTTTAATTATGACAAAGTCTAATATATTGACTTTTCTCTCCTTTGGCTGCTGTGTTCTTGGTGTCATATTTAAGAAACCATTGCCTGATGCAAAGTTTCTGGAACTAGATCGTGATGACGATCACACATGTGAAGGTACTAACTGCCACTGAATTCAGCCCCTTAAAATGGTGAAAGTGGTAAATTTTAGGTTAAGTCTACTTTGCGGCAATAAAGAGAAAGAAACCCTTGCCTTATAGAAGATCAGAAAGATTGACCTCTGCATTTTTAAGAGTATTATAGTCTAAAAAAATTTAATCCTTCTCGAGTTAATTTTTGTCTATGGTATGACATAGGGGTCCAACTTCACATTTGCATGTGGATATTCCAGCCGTCCCAGCACCGCTGGATGAAAATCTCACAGCATTGTGTTTATCACTTTATCACATCGATTCCATTATTTATCAGTCCGTTTGTACATAAGATAGCTTGGGGGTTTCTTAGCCCCTTCGCTTCTACCATACACAGCTCCCAGACCATTTAGAATGTTGAATACAGTAGGTGGTCAATGAGTTGTTGCTCTGAATTGACATTACAAACCAATAAAAGATGTTCCTAGTGAATTTCTACTACTTTTGGAGCCTTATTTCTATAAGAGCTGTTTTTACTGTCACCAAAAATGTTTCTTCTACCTGTGTATTGGGAGTTTAGGGAGTCATTAATTAGCACATCTCTCTTCCCAGGTTTTAGAAGCAATTGAAAGACTCAGGAGCTGGGTAGTGTTTATAAAATATTCTCCTTCCTTTTTGGGAGGAGGTGGCTTATGTCTGAGCTATTATTATAGTGTAATGACTGTAGATCTTTCACACAGGGTAGACGGCTTTCCCTCAGCAGAGAGCAGGTTGGCAGACAAGTTTGTAGAGAGGAGAAGAAAGGTCTGGAATGGAATGGTTAGTTCTTTCCTCCAAATTCACGGATCA
>PVLC010030659.1:0-14027 GCA_004027655.1 Graphiurus murinus
GCGGTACTGGGGATTGAACTCAGGGGCATTCTACCTCCGAGCTACACCCCCAGCCCTATTTTTTATTCTTTATTTTGAAACCAAGTCTCACTAAGTTGCGGAGTGCCTCACTAGGTAGCTGAGGCTGGCCGCGAACCCGGATCCTCCGGTCTCAGCCTCCCAAATGCTGGGATTACAAGCGTGCGCCACCACGCCCGGCAAGACCCTGTTTCTAAATAAAATATAATAGATGTAGCTGGGAGGTAGAAGGCCCCTGGGTTCTATCCCCACTACCACAAAACAAAACAAAAAACCCAAAACTGTCCTGTTGCCAATCTTAGACCACTTAAGTGCTAACATTGAATTTGCCATTATCTGTAGAAACACATACATCGTGCTTCTCTCATCACTAACACAATGAATTCTCTCTGTTCATTCAGATTCAATGACTACCATCATCTTATAGCTCTCACAGTCTGATCTGACTGGCTCACTGGCTCTCCTTGATGCTTGCATGGTACATCTTGTTGGCTATTGCTGTTGGTTAGTACTTGTTCTGAGAAAGCTATGTAATGTTTTATTATTAGCACTTAGTACTATTCACTACACACTGGAAGAATTAGTGTCACTAAAGACAAGACATACTGCCTGCATAGAAATGTCAGAAAACACCAGGTGTGGTAGTGCCACCTATAATCCCAGTACCTGAGAGACTGAGATAGGAGGATCACAGGTTCAAAGCCAGCCTCAGCAATTTAGTGAGGCTCTCAGCAACGTAGTGTAACCCTGTTTCCAAATAAGAAATAAAACCGGTCTGGGGGAGTAGCTCAGAGATAGAATGCCTCTGGGCTCAATCCCCAGTACTACAAACAACAACAAAAAGAAATGTTGGAAAACTAGTCTCAAGAATGCTTCTGATAGAGATCCAGAATGTAAAAGAATCAGTCACGTCACTGGGAACGAGTCCTCACGTTCCGCACCAAAGATGATTTACCTTGGCTTCTGCCTCTGCCTCTTCTTTAGTAACCAGGGCGTCCATCCCCAAGCGCAGTCTTAACTCCTGGTTCTCAATGGCAAGGCCATGAGTTTTCTCGCGTAAAAGCTGATTTTCTAGCAAAAGTTTTTGGTTCTGGAAGAAAGTTTGTAAGAAACTATTAGAACATCTAATTTTTTTTTTTCCGGTACTGGGGATTGAACTCGGGCATTCTGCCTCTGAACTATACCCCCAGCTCTATTTTTTATTCTTTATTTTGAAATAGGGTCTCACTAAGTTGTGGAGTGCCTCACTAGGTAGCTGAGGCTGGCCGTGAACCTGGATCCTCCAGTCTCAGCCTCCTGAATGCTGGGATTACAAGCGTGCACCAGCACGTCCGGCTAAGAACATCTAATTCTTTTTTTTTTTTTTTTTTTTTTTTTTTTTTTTTTTTTTTTTTTTTTGCGGTACTGGGGATTGAACTCAGGGGCATTCTACCCCCGAGCTACGCCCCCAGCCATATTCTTTATTTTGAAACCGAGTCTCACTAAGTTGCAGAGTGCCTCATTAGGCAGCTGAGGCTGGCCGCGAACCCGGATCCTCTGGTCTCAGCCTCCCGAATGCTGGGATTACAAGCGTGCGCCACTACGCCCGGCAAGAACATCTAATTCTTTTACTTAATCCATGTGAAGAAATTTTATGAGCCAGGCATGGTGGTGCACACTTGCAATTCCAGTACTTGGGAGGCTGAGACCGGAGGATCTGGGTTCGCGGCCAGCCTCAGCTACTTAGTGAGGCTCTCTGCAACTTAGTGAGACCCTGTTTCAAAATAAAGAATGAAAAATGGGACTGAGGGTGTAGCTCAGAGGTAGAATGCCCCTGTCTTCAATCCCTAGAAACACACAAAAAAAGTTTTACTACAATTGGATGAACCACTCTATCCTGTTTCTTTCTTTTTTGGGGGGTATGGGGATTGAGCCCGGGGACACTCTACTTTACAGCTATACCCCTAGCCCTTTATATTTTGAAACAGAGTCTGCCTAAATTGCTGAGCTTAGCCTTGAACCTATGGTTCTCCTGTCTCAGCCTCAAAAGTACTAGGATTATAGGCATGTGTCACTGGACCTGGCAGTTTCTTTCTTGAACTTCTGGAAAACTATACTTATGCAGTTGTTCCTGGTATTAGAAGGCTAAACCATAATTATGAGAGGGGGGAAGCTCCTTAAGAAGTGTCATTTCAGCCGGGCGTGGTGGCGCACGCTTGTAATCCCAGCATTCGGGAGGCTGAGACCAGAGGATCCGGGTTCATGGCCAGCCTCAGCTGCTTAGTGAGGCACTCCGCAACTTAGTGAGACTCGGTTTCAAAATAAAGAATAAAAAATAGGGCTGGGGGTGTAGCTCGGAGGTAGAATGCCCCTGAGTTCAATCCCTAGTGCCACACACACACAAAAAAAGTGTCATTTCATGGGATCAAAACAACACAATACCTACAACTACAAACAGAGAAGCACAGGGTGATTTGTACCTTTAATTTGTATATATCTTTAAAATACCCTTTTTGAAAAAATAAATACATAAAAATGTCCCATCTTGAACTGGCAAGTAATAAAGTCAAAGTGGTAGTGGTGGACTATAATAGCTATATATATAGTTTTTTTTGGGGGAGGGGGGTACTAGGGATTGAACCCAGGGACATCCTACCTCCAAGCTACACCTCCAACCCTATTTTTGTTTTTTTTTTTTGAAACAGGGTCTATGCCAGGCGTGGTGGCGCATGCCTGTAATCCCAGTACTTAGGAGGCTGAGACAAGAGGAGACAGAAGGATCACAGGTTCTAGGACAGCCTCAGCAAGGAGTGAGACTCTTAATCTAGTGAGACCCTGTTTCAAAATAAAAATAAAAAATAGGTGTGCATGTATGTAATTGTCAACATGATTTACATTATGATGTGAGACTATACCAATAAAAACACATTAAAAAATAAAATCGAGCTGGGGAAATAGCTCGGAGGTAGAATGGCCCTAAGCTCAATCTCTAGTAACATAAAGAAAGAAAGAGAAAAAAAAAAAAAGAAATAGAGTCTAAGTTGTGTAAAGCCTCACTAAGTTGCTAAGGCTGGCCACAAACCTGCAATCCTCCTTTCTCAGCCTTCCAAGTACTGGGATTACAAATGTACACCCAGCTGCAAAATGTTTTTTTTTTTTTAAAAAAAGAAAGAAAAAGCTGGATGTGGTAGCGCACTCCTGTAATCCCAGTACTTGGGAGGCTTAAATGGGAGGATCACAGGTTCAAGGCTAGCCTTAGCAATTTAGCAAGATTCTTAGTGAGGCTCTCCACAACTTCGTGAGACCCTGTTTCAAAATAAAAAATAAACTAGGGCTGAGGGTGTAGCTCAGAGGTAGAAGGCCCCTGGGTTCAATCCCCAGGCCTGTGCCACATATACCAAAAAAACAGAAAGAGGAATTGCTACTGAAAGCCGGGCGTGGTGGCACATGCTTGTAATCCCAGTACTTGGGAGGCTGAGACAGGAGAATCACAGGTTTGTGGTCAGCCTCATCTATTTACTGAGGCCTTCCACAACTTAGTGAGACCCTGTTTCAAAAAAAAGAATAAAAAAAGGGCTGGGGGTGTATCTCAGAGGTAGAATGCTCCTGGGTTCAATCCCCAGTACCACAAAAAAAACAACAAAAAAAAGAATTGCTACTGAAATGACTCATAACTTTTGTAAGAACCAGCTAATCATTCAAACTTTAAAAACAACATAAGGGTTGGGGATGTAGCTCAGTTAGTGGAACCCTTGCCTAACATTTACAACATAAATAACCCTATGTATTCCATATCTATAACTAACTGGAATCTCAGATTAGATAACAGGTGAACCCTAAAAGGGAAAGGGAAACTTTAGTGAACATTTAGTTAAGCCAGGAAGAATCTAAGGTTTTGGAGTTGTTTTGTTTTGTTTTTGTTTTTGAGGAACTGTGGATTGAACCCAGGAGCATTCTACATCTGAGCAACACCCTCAGCCTTATTTTTTATTCTTTATTTTGAAACAGGGTCTCACTAAGCTGCAGAGGGCCTCACTAAGTAGCTGAGGCTCCTGTCTCAGTCTCCCAAGTATTGGAATTACAAGCATGACTACCACACCCAGCTTGAATCTAAAGGTTAAGCACTGAGTTTCTGTCTTTGCTAATTTTTTAGCACTCATTCACTATACATTGTTGACAGACCTAGCGCCTAATGCCAGAGAGCCAATCACTTGTCTCTACGAGGTTCCCCATTTCAACTACCTTACTACCCTGGCTTAAACTAGTTAAATTTTTGTGCGTGTGGTACTGGAGGTTGAACCCAGAGGCATTCTACCTCGAGCTACACCGCTAGCCCTATTTTTCATTCTTTATTTTGAAACAGGGTTTCACTAAATTGCAGAGGGCCTCGCTAAATAGCTGTGGCTGGCTTCGAACCTGCAATGTCTCAGCCTTCTAAATACTGGGATTACAGGCATGGGCCGCCATACTCAGTTTAAACTAGTTAAACTTTTAATTAAGTATTCAACTGGATTCTAAAAGGGGCTGAAACAATTTGTGATGGGCAGCAAATATTGGAGCATTCACCAAGAAAGGATATGCAGCCGATAAGAGACTGGCCCTGCCAGCATGGGCATGCCTATAATCCCAGCATTTGGGAGGATGTGTCAGGAGGATTGCAGGATTGCAGCAACTTTACCAAGAAGTAAAATCAGGTTGAGGGTGTAGCTTAGAATTAAAATGCCTCTGGGTTCAATCCCCAATACCACAATAAATAAATAAATAAATAAATAAATAAATAAATAAATAAATAAATAAATAAGGAGTTTGGCCTTCAGTAGTTTTACCTCTTCTTCCAAATCTACTACTTGTTGCTCTAGCTCGCTCATCCGAGCTTTCTTTCGGTCTCTGGCAGTCTGTGCTGCTACTCTGTTTTTCAGTTTCCTGAGAAGAGAAGGAACACAACACACTGAGTCATCTCAAACCTCATTTATATCTATATTTGAAAACTTGGCCAGCTGGTGCTTTCATTTTATAGTTTAAGAAAAAGCAATAATAAAATATACTTCAGGCTCCTCCTTCAATAAACTCAAACAACATCCAAAAAAATGCAGCTTTCTGTCAGTCTTAGCTTGAAGACTTGCTTTATTCTCTCCCATATGGTGTCATCTACTTGTCATCCCTATCACAGGACCCGGGCTGAAGGCAAACAGGATTCATCTTGCGTCATAAGAATTTTTCCTCCTCCTCTACGCCCCCACCAACAGAATCCAACCTGGGCTGATTAAATCTAGCCAAGATTGCAACAGCACAATGACCCAAGCCCAGCTCATCCTGCCAGAGGCTGCCCCCCCCTCCCAGTCGAAATCCCAGGCGGAGCCGGGCGTGGTGGCACAGGCTTGCAATCCCAGCATTTAGGAGGCTGAGACAGGAGGATCGCAGGTTTGCGGCCAGCCTCTGCAAATTACTGAAACTTTGTTTCAGAATAAAATAGGACTGAGGGTGTAGCTAGGAGGTAGAATGCCCCTGGGTTTCATCCCCAGTACGGGGCGGGGGGGATCCCAGGCGGTGCCCTGACCACTGGGCCCAGGTCTGCTGGAGACACATCATAGAGCACAAAAAGCACAATTACAGTCCCAAGAATGAACATTTGCGGAGGGTAAGCGCTGGGCACACATGCACATCCTCATGAAGCCAGTACACTTTAAGAACTCAAGAGACTGCTTGACCAGTGAGTTCTACAGCGTTCTGAGCTTTTTCAACATCTTTGGGGAGGCTCCATGCCTCTCCAAAAAAGCACGTCCATCAAGAAGAGATTAATCTACTCCCAGTACACCTCGAGTTCAGAGAGGCTAGGCGACCGTGCTATGGTCACGCAGCAAGAGGGTCTGGCACCTAGGTGCCCACATCCGCAGCTCGGGTCAGGTCTAATGAGACAGAAAGTACTGTAAATCGGCCTGGGCAGCCAGGACCCACCCAGCCCTGCGGATCCGGTCAGTCCAGCCTTCCTGCCCCGCCCTGCCCCGCGCCACGCTGGCACCGCCATCCCCAGCCCTCCGGCCGGCCGCAGCCCCGGGTCCCTCGCCCACCTCCGCAGCGCCTTCTCCTCGGGGCTCAGGTGCGTGAGGCGCTGTCGCTTGCGCGCCTGCGGCGGCCCCCCGCTCATCACCTCGGGGCTGGCCCCTCGCGGGCCGGGCACCATGAGCGGCAGGGCCCGGCCGGCCGGGGCTCCGGCGGCAGCACTGGCGGGCTGGCCGGACAGGAGTAGTACTTTGGGGGCCCCAGCCGCCGGGCTCGGCGCCGCCGCCACCACCACCATGGCCACTGACCGTCTACGCCAGTGCGCGCCGCCGCCGCCCAGCCTCCAGCCCCGCCGCGCCCGGCCTTTCTAGGGTCGTGGCCGAATGCGATTGGCCAATGCTGAGTGACGCGCGGCCCAGCTCGCCTACCATTGGCCTGGAGGGCCCGGGGGGGCGGGGCCTGAGCGTCCAGCGTGGCAGCCGCTGGCCGGGGCAGAGGGAGGGGCTGCGTTTCCGCTGCAGTGACCCGCAGTGTCCCTCGCGGGCGGGCGGGAGGCAAGGGACCTCCCGGAGGGTCCTCAACAAACGCCTGTCCCCCTCCCTAGACTGACGCATTTTTTAACCCAGGAAGCCAGACTTGAATTTCAAGCCCAGAGATGTGGAGACGGAGGGATTTTTTTTTTTTTTTCTTTGCCAAGACTAACAGACGGTGACCTCAACCTGACCACTTTCCATCTTGTGCGTCACTTTGGGCCCAGCGGAGCGGAAAACCAAGACATCGCAGATCCGGTCTTGCGTTAGGGAGAAAAAAACAACAAAAACGGCAAAGAAATTCCTCGAAATGGGTGTTTAAAAAGATCGCAGATTTCAAAACGAAGTTTAACATACAGTGAAAGTTTAATAATATCATCACCGGGTAGTGGGAGTACATATAGTTTATGTTTTACTTTGCATTTCTAAGCATAGGAATGAGCATACATTATAACTATTTTATTCTTTAAATATTATTTAAAAGTTTATTATTAAAATTATAATTATTTTCTTTTTCATTTTTGCAGTGTTGGGGATGGACCCCAGGGCCTCATGCATGCTAGCACTCTTCCACTGAGTTTCCCCAGTCAGCCCCACATCGTTTTTTGTAATGAGAGAATAAACTGGAACGAATGGAGCTAGGGGGCTCCGCCCAGCCCTTGAGGTACAAAGAGGCCCAAGTGCTTGTGAAAGAGGGGTCCCTGGCAGCCACAGTGAGCAATACAGACACGTGAATATTCAGTTGCAAACCTGAGGCCACTCCTTGTATATGCATGTTCACTTTTTTTGAAGCCAATTTCAAAATATTAAGTTCCCAAGAATTACAAAGCAAAACTTTTTTTTTTTTTTTTTTTTTTTGTGGTGCTGAGGATTAAACACACCAGGGGCATTCTACCTCCAAAGTACACCCCAGACTGATTTTATTTTTTACTTGGAAACAGGGTCTTGCTAAATTTTTGAGGGCCTCACTAAGTTGGTAAGGCTGGCCTCAAACCTGGGATCCTCTTGTCCCAGCCTCCCAAGAACTGGGATTACAGGGTGTGTCACCATACACAGCTCAAAACTTTCTTTAAAAAGTGGCCTTTGAAAGGTCTGGGGAAGCCGGGCGAGGTGGTGCAGGCTTGTAATCCTACATTTGGGAGGCTGAGACTGGAGGATCCGGGTTCTCGGCCAGCCTCAGCTACCTAGTGAGGCACTCCGCAACTTAGTGAGACCCTGTTTCAAAATAAAGAATAAAAAATAGGGCTGGGGGTGTAGCTTGGAGGTAGAATGCCCCTGAGTTCAATCCCCAGTACCGCAAAAAAAAAGTGGCTTTTGCATCCTCCTCTTCATTCAGCACTATTCCAAGTTCTAAAGATACAAAGATTAGTAACACTGGTCGCTGAAAAATATTCCAAAAAATGAAAGTTAACAGTACCGTTCAGCCCGGTGTGGTGGCACACACTGTAATCCCAGTATTTGGGAGCTGAGACAGGAGGATCACAGTTCAAAGACAGCCTCAGTAAGTAGTGAGACCTAGCGAGAACCTGTTTCAAAACAAAAAAATTTAAAAATGGGCTAGGGATGTAGCTTGGATGCCCCTGGGTTGAATCCCCAGTACTCCCCCCCCCAAAAAAAAGAAGCACAGTTGCAAGTGATTGTGCCATGGTACTAAATCAGATTAGCTGAATTACTTTCTCCTAGGGATAAAACACAATAGGACCTGCCGGGCGTGGTGGCGCACACTTGTAATCCCAGCATTCGGGAGGCTGAGAACAGAAGATCCAGGTTCTCGGCCAGCCTCAGCTACCTAGTGAGGCACTCCGCAACTTAGTGAGACTCGGTTTCAAAATAAAGAATAAAAAATAGGGCTGGGGGTATAGCTCGGAGGTAGAATGCCCCTGAGTTCAATCCCCAGTACCGCAAAAAAAAAAAAAAAAAAAAAAAAAAAACACACACACACACAATAGGATGAAACCTCTTGTTACCCAAACCCTTTAAAGGGACAGTTGCTGTTATCCCCAGGTCTGGGATATGAGCTTCCTTACATGTATTTTCTTCATGTTGGCAGAGGGAAATTAGGGGTGTGTGTGTGTGTGTGTGTGTGTGTGTGTGTGTGTGTGTGTGTTTTACTGGGGATTGAACCCAGGGACATTTTACCCCCAACACTTTTTATTTTTTGTTTTGAAACAGGGTTTCACTTGATTGCTGAGAGTCTCCTTAGATCACTGAAGCTTAGGTCTCAAACCTGCAATCCTCCTGTTTCAGCTTCCCAAGTACTGGGATTACAGGCATGTGCCACCATGCCTGACTGGGACTATTTTTTTTTTTAAGCGGGCTGGCCCAGCTCAGGATTGGAAAATAAGTGTGGATGATCAGTTTCTTTAGGACAAAGAAACCTTGGGAGAAGTCTTTGGAGATATCTTCTGGTTGAGACTTACAGGGTTTTTTTTTTTTTTGCGGTACTGGGGATTGAACTCAGGGGCTTTCTACCTTCGAGCTATACCCCCCAGCCCTATTTTTTATTTTTTTATTTTGAAACCAGGTCTCACTAAGTTCCGGAGTGCCTCACTAGGTAGCTGAGGCTGGCCTCGAACTCGGATCCTCCAGTCTCAGCCTCCCAAATGCTAGGATTACAAGCATGCACCACCACGCCCGGCGACTTACAGGTTTATGATAAAGTAGTTTGGAAAGTTGAAAGAGGCTCTGAGAAGTCATGCAAGCATGCCATGCTTCTTTTTTTCTTTTTATCTATTAAGTTAATGTTTGTTAATGCCATGAAAATGTCTGGCACTGTGTAAGAAATCTCAGGAGAAAATTTTTTAAAATGTGAACCTTTTAGGCATAAAAAGAAAATGTATGGGGGTCCTTTTTTTTTTTTCTTTGTGGTACCAGGGATTAAATCCCTAACCATTCTACCTCTGAGGTACACCCCCAACCCTATTTCTTTTAGTTTGTTTATTTGGTTTTTTGTTTGTTTTTGTTTTCAAATGTGGTCTCACTGGGTTACTGAGAGTCTTACTAAATTGTTGAGGCTGGTTTTGAACCTGTGCTCCTCCTGTCCCAGCTTCCCAAGCACTGGGATTACAGGTGTGGGCTGCCATACTTGAACATGTGGTCCCTTTTAATCCAGCAGGGTAAAACTGAGTAACCCCTCGGGGAAGGCATTTGCTGCAGAGGCAGCGGAGGAAAACTCAGTGGACTACATTTTGGTCCTGGGTAATGGGCTAGAAATGGAATGCTGATTTTTACTCCCCCAGCTTTTTTTCAAGGCTTTTATCTTTTTGACAAACATGTAAGATCATACTTCAGACAGTAATTTGACCTACTGCAGCTTGCTGTCCATGAAACTTTGTACAGTCAACTACAAACCCTTGAACAGTTTCATATTTTCTGTGCAAGATGAATCTGATAATTCTTGGGTCAGATGTCGTTAATGTTTTAGACCATTCACTGGGCACCTGTGATAAGAACTATAAAATATATAAAATGCAAAGCTCTCAATCTTTGTCACACGCGAGCAGCAGGGATGAGCAAGAAACCAGTAAAATGTTAAATCTAGGAGCTGGGGATGTAACTCAGTGGCAGAGCCCTTGCCTAGTATGCCCAAGACTGGGGAATCCATCCCCCGCACTGAAGGAAAAAAAAAAAACAAACCTGAAACTAAACTTCATCTGAATTTAGCTGTGCTTCACAGTTGCACAGTGATACAACAGTGCAAATATCCCTGCGAATATCACTGAACCCTCGACTCAGAAATGGTTACGATGTTAGGAAGGTCTGGTGGCACATGCCTATAATCCAGATACTTGGGAGACTGAGATAGAAGGATCACAAGTTTAAGGCCAGGGTAGGGTAACTGAGAACCTGTTTCAAAATAAAAAATAAAATAGGACTGTGATTGTAGCTCAGAGGTATAATGACCCTAGGTTCAATCCCCTGTACCAATAAACAAACAAATAAATAAATACCCACTTGAAACACTCAGCTTACAGATTCCCTTGAAGGTATGGCTAGCCATGTAATACCTTTCAGCCTAGTGTATAACTGGAAGTTCTAGGCAGAGAGGATTCCAGGAAAGTTTGTTCAACAGGGAAGCCTTCAACTTTCGCCTTTGGCTTTACCCCCTTTCCTTTTCTTCTCGCCTGGAGTGATGAGATAAGTTCCAAAACTTGAGAAGACTCCACAGCCATTTTGCAAGCATGAGGAAGAAAGTCACACGCTAAAGATGTGAGAAGCCAGGCATGGTGGTGCACACTTGTAATCCCAGTACTTGGGAGGCTGAGACAGGAGGATTCAGGTTCGTGGACAGCCTCAGCTACTTAGTGAGGCCCTCCGCAACTTAGTGAGACCCTGTTTCAAAATAAAAGAATAAAATCAGGCTGGGGGTGTATCTCAGAGGTAGAATGCCCCTGGGTTCCATCCCCAGTACCACAAAAAAATAAATAAATAAAGATGTGAGACAGGAAAGAGGAGTCTGAGTTCCTTGTGGCATCATGGCATGGTCATCTAGTCTTAGACTGCTTACTTCCAAATCTCAAGTTATACAAGAAATATAAGTATCATGGTATCTGAGTTCTCATTTCATGTTAAAATACAGTCCTTAGCCGGGCGTGGTGGCACACGCTCGTAACCCCAGCATTTGGGAGGCGGAGTCTGGAGGATCAGCCTAGTATTTTCTACCTAATATTCTACCTAATATTTTATTTCCCCTATCCTACCTCACTTTGAACCCCAATTTTCTCGTCCACAGAATAGTGACACTGTAATGCTGAGTGACTCACCTCTTTCCCTGATGTCGGAAAAAGGTGTTAGTGATAAAAAATTATGTCTCTGGGACCCGCCTGCTTGCAGTCGCCCTACTCCAACTGCAGTTGAGGGTATACTTGTCCCTCAGCAGGGCTAGCAATTCACAAGGACAACACAGACTCTAGGACAATGTGACAGGGAAAAGTGTCGGTAGAAGTAAGGACTGTGGGTTTTTTTGGGTTTTGTTTTTTTTTTTGCGGCACTAGGGATTGAACTCAGGGGCATTCTACCTCCAAGCTACACCCCCAGTCCCATTTTTTATTCTTTATTTTGAAACCGAGTCTCACTAAGTTGTGGAGTGCCTCACTAGGTAGCTGAGGCTGGCCGCGAACCCGGATCCTCCGGTCTCAGCCTCCCGAATGCTGGGATTACAAGCATGCACCACCACGCCCAGCTGGAAAATATGGTTTTAAAATCAAGAAACTTCATAATCCTTAACTTCACCTTACAGGGTCTGCTCCTCAGAAAGAGCAAACGCCCTTAATAGGCCACACTTTGAGTCCTAAAGGCCTGTGTGGCCTGTCCTGTTCTTAGGCGAAGGCCTCAATAGGCCTGGCCTATGCTTTTAATCGTAAAGGCCTATCTTCACGCCTAAACTTCCTGGCCCGCTTGGCAAACAATGATCCCAAAGGAGGTTTCACCATTTGTCAAGCTTGGGCGTCACCCAGCACCCACCAATGAAATGGCGAGACCCTGAGGATGCAAAGAAAGGGCACCGGCACCCGTGTCACCCCATCCCTGCCTTGCGTCCTTAGCCACCCCTTCTCGGGGTCCCCTATAAAAGAAGGACCGTAAAGACCCCAAAGCCTCTCACCCTCTCAAGGTGGCCTGCTTTCTCCCTTGAACTAAATAAAACTTTTCCTAAATAAAACCTCTGTCTTTGTCTCTGACTGGGGCATGCTGAGATTCTTTTCCACCATGGAAGCCAAAGGCCCCAAGGTCCTGAGGTGAGTTTCCCGTCCCCGAACCTGGGAACTCCTCAGGACTCTCCACGGAATTATCGTGTTTTCCTGTGACCAAGGGAGAGGAATAATCAGCTTAAAGCTGTGGGTTGCTCTCCTAGCTTTTCACTGTCCACCAGCGCAGCACAGTCTCACTTCCTGCAATGTGCTTTTCCTCTTTGTTTACCTGGCAAAGCTCACTTCTCTCTCTCTCTCTCTCTTTTTTGCGGTACTGGAGATTGAACTCAGGGGCATTCTACCTCCAAGCTACACCTCCAGCCCTATTTTTTATTCTTTATTTTGAAACAGGGTCTCACTAAGTTGCGGAGGGCCTCACTAGGTAGCTGAGGCTGGCCTCGAACCCGGATCCTCTGGTCTCAGCCTCCCGAATGCTGGGATTACAAGTGTGCGCCGCCACGCCCAGCTTTCACTTCTCTCTCTTTAAGCCAGGCTGGACAATGCTTTTGTGGTGGTGGTGGTGGTGGTGGTTTTGTGTGTGTGTGTGTGTGTGTGTGTGTGTGTGTGTGTGTGTGTGTGTTTGGTGCTGAGGATTAAACCCAGAGGCATTCTGCCTCCGAGGTACACCACTCCCTCCACCTTTTTTTTTTTTTTTTTTGTGGTACTAGAGATTGAAACCAGGGGCATTCTACCTCCAAGCTGCACCCCCAGACCTATTTTATTTTTATTTTTATTTTATTTTATTTGCGGTACTGAGGATTGAACTCAGGGGCATTCTACCTCCGAGCTATACCCCCAGCCCTATTTTTTATTCTTTATTTTGAAACCGAGTCTCACTAAGTCGCAGAGTGCCTCACTAGGTAGCTGAGGCTGGCCGCGAACCCGGATCCTCTGGTCTCAGCCTCCCGAATGCTGGGATTACAAGCGTGCGCCACCACGCCCGGCTCCTATTTTATTTTTATTTTGAAAGGGGTCTCATTAGGTTGATGAGAGTCTCACCACTACTTGCTGAGGTTGTCCTTGAACCTGCGGTCTTCCTGTCTCAGCCTCCCAAGTACTGACTGGGATTGGGATGACAGGTGTGCGCCACCACGCTTGGCTAAACACTGTATTTTAACTGCATGCACTTTCTCTGGTAGTCTGAGGAAGGAAGGAATAAACAGAGCTAGAATGTTTGAATCAAACTGATATACACCTGTAATCCCAGTACTTGGGAGGCAGAGATGGGAGGATCACAGGTTCAAGGCCAATTTAGCAAGACCCTGTCTCAAAATTAAAAAATAAAAAGGGCTGGGGGTGTCACTCAGAGGTAGAATGTCCCTGGGTTCAATCCCCAGTATGAAAAATGAAAAAAAAAAAAAAAAAAAAGCTTTCAGGAAAAGAGTGGGAATAGAGTTCAGGAAATCCGGCTTCCTGATGCTTCTAGATTTTTTCCCCCTGATACTAGGAATTGAACAGGGACTTGTGCATACCAGGTAAGCACTGTATCACTGAGTTGTATATCCAGCCCCTTTTAAAAATTGTATTCTACCCGGGCTTGGTGATGCACGCTTGTAATCTCAGCATTTGGGAGGCTGAGACCAGAGGATCCAGGTTCGCGGCCAGCCTCAGCTACCTAGTGAGGCCCTCCGCAACTTAGTGAGACTCTGTTTCAAAATAAAGAATAAAAAATAGGGCTGGGGGTATAGCTCGGAGGTAGAATGCCCCTGGGTTCAACCTCCAGTACCGCAAATAAACAAATGAAAAAAAAAAAAAAGAAAAAAAAAAAGAAACAAGGTCTTGCTAAGCTACTGAGGCTGGCTTTGAACCTGCA
>PVLC010030660.1:0-19244 GCA_004027655.1 Graphiurus murinus
CCACTACATTTATATTTCATGCATACAGATATATATTGTTTAATAATTTATAGAGCTGGATACACTTGCTACAAGGCAATGTGATGTTCTCATTTGATCTACTTTGGTAGAATCACTTTCTGTCAGGGAATTTACTGCAATGATGTGCATAATAAATATTTAATAGCATTAGAGACATCAGAGTCTATTTTTCTTTGAAGAGTGCTTAATTATGTCAATTTCCCCTGATGAGATGCTAAAGTCAGTATTATTTGAATTTGGAGTAACTAGGTGGAGGTGGAGGTGGAGACTTCGTTGCCTATGGTTCTCCTCCTACAAAAATGTCAGTGTGCGTGAGTTTAATGAGGCAATAGAGCAGAAACTCAACCTCATTAATTTGGACCACGCTAATTAAATATTTGTGATACTTAAGCTGTGCCTGAGCTTAGGTTCACCTAGCACTATCAATGAGGAAAGGTTGGCTAAACATGAGTATGAACAGCACAAGATTTAAATATGTATAAATTTTTTCCAGTATCTTCTGTATTCATGCACTATAATACTTATTTTTCTACATGATAGAGTGAATCATACATTGATATTTGACAAATATTGTCCCTAAAAAGTGGTAATTTCATGTAGGTCCAGTAAGATGCTTTCAGTACAGAAGCTCTGATGATAGAAAAAAGTGGGTGGCAGACCACTCTAATTCTTGATACCTCTTTTAAATTATCACTGCAACATCCTAAGCCAAGACCTTAGGTGGTGGGGAAGTTGATAGAATAAGCAATCAAGTTCTACTTGGCACTGCAAACAACTGCATGCAATTGGACTCCACATTGAGAGTTATAACTTTCGATTCTCAGTCAGGTCAGAATATAAGGCTTCGCCATGAAGAATCAACTACATGATCCTCTGTGCATGATCACAGCTTGATCATGATATCTCATTGCAGTGCTTTTTATATCCTCCAAGGAATGGGCTTTTAAAGAATCCAGGTTCCCAGCCAGTCTCAGCTACTTAGTGAGATCCTGTTTCAAACTAAAAAAGAATAAAAAAATAAAAGAATAAAAAAATAGTACTAGAGTCATAGCCTGGAGGTAGAATGCCTCAGGGTTCAATCCCCAGTACCATAAAAAAGTATATTTTTCTACTGGACAATATTAGACTTTCAGAAATTCAGTAATTATTAATAGTAAAAGTAAAATACGTACAGTATGCAATGTTTAGAGTATTGGGTACCAAACTCACTTTATTCTTTTTTTAAAAAATTGTATTTTACTAATGCATTACAATTATACATCTTATTGAGGTTCAAATTCATAGAACAGACATGCACACAGATCTTCCTATGATACCCTTTGAGTCTCACTTTGCTATCCACTCCTCCCCATACTTAACAGCTAAATTTGTAATGATGCTTTCATACATGGGCACAGAATAATTTGAACTTTTCCTTTCATCAGCTTTTGTAAATTACAGTAACCCTATAATATGGAACTTTAAGCAGTTATTAGAAATGAGAAAGGGCTACTACATACATTAAAAATAATTGCCAAATGACCAGGTGTGGTGGTGAATGCCTGTAATCCCAGTACTTGGAGAGACTGTGGCAGGAGGATTACAGGTTCAAGGCCAGCATTCAGTAATTTAGGGAACCCTATTTCAAAATAAAATGTAAAAGAGCTGGGGTATAACTCAGGGTAGAATCCCTCTGAGTTCAACCTCCAGTACCCTCCCCCACACACACTCGCAAATAAATGGTAAATAAAACTTACATATTAATATAAATGTTTATAGAACAATATTTTTGGAGAAAGCATAAAATATAATTATATTCACATCTAAAGTGTTTATATATGAATTTGTCATCACACAAACAGAAAAAAATCAAGGTACTAGGAAGTACTGGACACACCTATTAATAAATTATGATTATCCTCGAGAGACTATTTGTTCAAAACTTTAACAAAACAGGTCATCAGAATTTGGTATAGTATTTGATTTACCCTTTTATTATAAGAAGGAAAAGATGGAAGAAACCTGACCATTGAGTCAAAATATACTATAAACTAATAATGGTCAGAACAAATTGGCTGTTTATTTTGTGATGTATCATTTTCTCCTAGGTGTAATTCTTTGAATTTTGATTCTATCAACAGTAGTCAAAAATAATAACATAAGAAACCCTCTTCAAATGCAGCAGTACAGAGAGGAAATCATATTTTATTAAATTCAAAGTGAATCCTCCCCTTGTTTCTTTGCTTAGATACAACTCCTACATTTTTCTTGGCCCTAAGTCTTTATGATCTCCATTTAATTTAGACCCTCATGCTTCCAAACTTGTGACTGGATCCACTACCACTGAAAAGAGTCTCACTAAGTTACAGTGCACTCACCTCAAACCCGAAATCCTCTTTTTTCAGTCCTTATTATTTTAAATATTATTTTTAATTAACAAATTATACTAAACTGTATTTGTAGAATGCAGCATGATGTTTTAATATATTTCTATGTGGAGTAAATAAATCAACCTCATTAATATATTCATCACCATGTGGCAATACATTTGAAATTCACTCAGTTATTTTGAAATATATAATACATGATGATTGACTGTATAGATGCTCTACTGTGTAATAAATCTCAAATTTTATTCTTGTCTAGCTGAAAATTTGTTCCCTTTGAAAAGTAACTTTTTATTCTCTTGCTATCCTCAACGCATTCCAGCCTCTGGTAATCATTATGTTACTCTTTACTACTATAAACTTAACTTTTTCTTATATTTGACATATACATGAGATCATGTGTTATTTGTCTTTCTGTATCTAACTTATTTCACTTAGCCTAATATCCTTGTTTTGACCTCTTCAGCCTTGTCAAAGATCAGTCTTGTTCAGTCTATTAATTTGTTCTTCAGGTTTCCACCTATAGGGCTGCAAATTCAGGTCTACACAACAAATAATTTGTTTCAGTGATTTTATTTCACTAAGAAATGATACTATGGAAGCAACTATTTATTCCATCTGTGCAGAAGGTTTTAAATGCTTCCAAGGAATCTAAATTTGGCCTCCTAATTTAAAGGATAACTCCACTGCTATCTAAGTTTAAAAGCACTCATAAATCTGAATCACCATCTGGCTCTTCTTCAGTAAAATATCAAGTTATTCAACTGCTACCTGAGCATCTCTACCTAGAAATATGTTCCATGCAAACCTCCCGCTTCAATGCTAAGCTCATGCTTTCTTTTATTCTAAATCACCCCAATTCGTTCTTATGTTAGGTCTTCCAGGTAATGATGTACCATTGATTCTATTACCAAATATTGAATCTAATAGTTATATTACAAGTATTTTTTTCCATCCTAGTCCATATTATGTTAAGTTTTGTTAATTCAATTCAAATTGGTCTTCTCATTTTTCCTACATACTGTGTTTCAGAAATCCATCACCCTTGGCTTACCTCTGAATTAGTGTTCTCTCTTCTCTATCTACTTTCCACATTGTCACCATCTTAAAATCACTTGGAAGTTGATAATTCCAAGTTAAGTAGTCTATAAAGTTTTATATGGTGTATATAATCAATTAAAATCAGAGTAAGCACACCCAAGATATGCATATTATTTATAAATTGTGTTTCTCTGTATTATATATAATGTGTATGCCAGAAATTATGCTCAATTATATAAGTGAGCAATATAAAATAACAATAAATATAAATAGATAACTCTGTTTTCCTTAAGTATACCAATGGATTATTTTATTTTAGTTTTTGAGGAACTGGCAATTGAACCCAAGGAGATTCTACCTCTGAGCTACATCCTCAGCCCTATTTTGTTTTTCATTTTGATACAAGGTGTTGCTAAATTACCATGTACTGGCCTTGAATCTGTAATCTCCCTGTCTCAGCCTCCTAAATACTGGGATTACAGACCTATGCCACCATGTTCAGTGCCAAGAGAATGTTTTCAACGTAACAGAAGCTGGCTTACTTTAACTGGAAATTATCATTTTACTGGGCAAAATACAGTCTTTTTGATGGGTCACATATTGCTTTGGGTCATTTTATATACTGTAATCCCATCTATCACAGACATAATCATGATGACTTGTGACTTATAATTTCTGTGTGACAGGGTCAGGCTATTGTATCAGGTTAAGCGTAGGTTTAACAGAAGCAAAGACCTCTGAACTGAGAGAAAGCGGCTTTGTTAATAATGAAGGTACCAACAGCTCTCTGTGTAATATTTCAGTTCCTGACACTAGGAGGAAAGAGGACCACCTTCTAGCCACTACCACAACCAAGAAAATATTAAAAAGTTATTCTTTTTGGAAAAAAAAAGAAGGCATATTCATGTTACGTTAATCTATTTTAAATGAAGTAGCTGGGATAATTTATAATAATTCCAAAGTCCTCATAATAATAAATAATATTCCAGTTGTCACCAAAGTATTGTTTTTTATTTGTTTACATGCTTATGTTTTTGCAAAATAAATAAAGAATAAAATGTCCTCATGTTAAGAAAAAAAGATTAGGTTGAAGGTTAAAGTTATAATGAACGTTTTGAGGAAATAAACAACACTGTCTTCATTTTTGGTGATTTGAGTCCTTAGCATATTACTTAGAGTGTTAGATGAATTAATGTAAATAATTAAGTTAGCATGGGGATTAATTTAGATTGAGCTCTCTAAATGTATCCTGTATTTCAATTAGTCCTAGTCTGAGATTTACTTCTGTATTATAGGTACAATGTATTCTGTAATAGATAATATTATTTTAAATTTGGGATGGAAAAATCTTTTGTTAAAAAGGATAAACAATTTTCTAACATCTTAGAAACACTTTCTACCTTAAAACATCATAATTATAAATAAAATATATCTATTTGTCAAGCCCTGTGGAATCTGGAATCAGGAATATTTTATATAGGCATTTCATACAACCATGTGTATTTAGAAAAATCATTAAATTACATTTTTATAATTCTTGCATTGTTTGGATTCCAGTTGTCACCAAAGTATTGTTTTTTATTTGTTTACATGCTTATGTTTTTGCAAAATAGAGGCTGACATAAACCATCATATTTTTTTATTTTTATTTTTATTTTTTGCGGTACTGGGGTTTGAACTCAGGGGCATTCTACCTCCGAGCTATACCCCCAGCCTTATTTTTTATTCTTTATTTTGAAACCGAGTCTCACTAAGTTGTGGAGTGCCTCACTAAGTAGCTGAGGCTGGCCTCGAACCTGGATCCTCTGGTCTCAGCCTCCCGAATGCTGGGATTACAAGCGTGCGCCACCACGCCCGGCTTATAAACCATCATATTTTGAGAAAAATTATTGCTAAGTTTTCAGCTACCTCAATCTCTCGACTTAAGAATATTGAAGAACCTGAAAACACATTTTCATGTTTTGCTTCAGTCTTTTATCTGTATTCATACTGTTTAATTGTCTCTGTGGAAGACCAACGAAAGCTTTCAACCCCAATTTCAGTACTGATTCCATGGGAAACACATGGGGGGCAGCACTGTTTGCAAATTGACACTCGCTGCACAATTCCAAAGAATGTCCTGCTGAGGCAAGTCACAGAAACATATCAGGATAAGGATAAACATATCAGGATAAGGATAAACATATCAGGTAAGATTTTCCTCTCCTGCATTTATCATCACAGTTTTTAAAAATTATCTTTAGGAACAAAAAAGTGTTCATTAAGTACCAAAAGGTGGTATAGTTAGAAGAAAAGACACTAACACAAATCTGAATTCATTGCTTTAATTTTGTGAAAACAAGCCAAAATTGAGCGAAGTTATGAAGTCTTTCATATGATTGTTCCTCTTTCTCAAATTAGAAATCACTGCAGTTTGGGGTTAACCTCAGAACCACAGGCAACTTTGCCATTTAACATTTCATCCCTAGATCCCCTTAGCTAGGTTTCTGGGTGCACCACAAAGGCCCTCTTGTGGATGTTAGTTAATCCTCTAGGAATTCCTACATGAATGGAAATCACTAATAATAGTGGCAATTAACACATGTGGGGAGATTTTCCTTTCCAAAATGCTTCACAAACATGTCCCAATCCTACCAGCTGAAAGCAAACTTTATTACCCAGGAGTGTACAGAAAGGTTTAACATCTGTTAAAAGATCACACTTCTTCCTAGTATATGGGGGTTAGATACTCAGCAAATGAGAGAGATTTTTAAAAAAATGACAAAAAGAAAGCTAAGAATCAATGAAACTATGCAGTAAAAATAATTTTCAATATATGTAATGCATATAACTGAGAGGCACCTATGTATAAGGCATTGGTACAGAGAGAGGAACAATACAAAGATGAACAGAATTAGGCCCAAGCTTCAAGGTTTTACAGAATTGGAATATGTATACTTGTGATTAAATAATGGAGATCCAGGGATCATGTGGATTTATAGGTTGGAGATAACTCTGTCCATGTTCAGACATAGAAAAGCATATTATAGAAGGTGATATTAGAAAAGGATTCTGAAGCATGGGTAAAATTTTAGTAAGGAGAGTTGGAAGCACAGTGTTCTCCATGGACAGATACCTGGGTGTGGGTCAGTATTCAGGTGGTATTTCTTGGGGCTGCTTGGCCAGAGGTATAAAAGTGCCTGGTGTAAGAAGTGCAGGTAAGACTGGGCAAGGTGTCTCTGACTCAACTGCAGTAGACTCTACATTCTAGAAAATGAAGGTAAGGCACAGTTCAGGGGTAGTGAGAGCTCTTGAATACATTTTCACACAAAAGCGACACAATCCAATTTCCGCATTGCCAACAGCATTCTGCTAAAAGCAGAATTTTACAGCTGTGTTGAGAAATGTTGAAGCTTCATGATAATATAAAATGTATCCTTCCTAGGGGCTGTAAAAAATATTCCAACCAAGGTGTAATACAAATGTATCCCATTCTGCCCTAGAGTCATGGAGAAAGCCCATTAAGGGGTTTCCTTCAAGACCATCTGTCTATAATGAGAGAGATGGTATGGTTGCTCTATCTGGAAGTTTTTCGAATGACTGATGTTGCTGATGCATCTAATTTAAACTTACTCAGATTTATCTGGCCTGAGGGAGTTGCTGAAATATTTTAACCGACAAGGTGGGGATTAACTATTAAAGAGTGATGGAGAAATCAGTCAGGTGTCTTGCCTGAGAGGCAGCCAGGGCTGCAAGCTGGTAAAAAGAAGAACATCAATGACAGCTTCTTGAAGACATTCCTTATGACTCCTGTTCCTGCCAGTGGCCCAAGTAGAAGGTCTCAGATATCCCAGCAAAGAGGCTCTGATAGAGTCACTGCACAGGGAATGCTTTGACAGATTTGCCCCCAAGTCATCTTTCCAGTGCCCTTTCCTTAAGATGTAGGCACTGAGTTACTGGAATAAAATCACTGACCCTCACAAAGACCTGATTTGCTTTGAGACCAGGGTATATTTCAGATTGGACATTTCTGTACTGCCCCATCTATTATCTGCCTATGACTCACGTAAGTTCTTCAACATCACCCATATCTGCTGTTGACTTTCACTGCATTGGCTTTTCTGACCAAGAGATTTAGTCATTTAATTCTTTTTTTTTTTTCAAATAGCCTTCTTTCTCCCATAAGGGAGCTTGACTTTCCAATCAGGTGCTTCCCCTGCTAGAGAGATTTTGATTTAGTAAACAAGAGTGGGTCTAGATTTTCATATTTTTGACAAATACTTTCCCTGCATCTGATGCAGGCATTCTCAGATATATTATCTTAGACAGTAAATTACATAAAAGTAAGATTCAGATCTATATTATTCACCATTATATCCCAGCACCTAACAAAGTACTTCTTATGAAGAAATGATTCACTATATGTTTACTACTGAAAGAGTGAATGAATGAACGATGCTTAGAGTACAGACAGTGGCTAGAGTCCTCTGCCACTCCCTAGATCTTATGATTTAGAAATTCTGGCATGAGATTAATTAAAACTTCAGACATGTCTGTACATATCTAGTTAAATGGGTAGATGAACATCTACAATAATGATTTTCCTAGAACACTTTTTTTCAATATGAGAAAAAAGGAATGGGCAATTCTTGTTTAGAAGGAAGAAGCAGTAGAGAGTAGTGCATAAAGAATGGCTAGTGGTTTGCAGGAATGGTCATAAGCAAGTAATGAGGAAGAGAAAAAAAATCCCTTGTTCTTCTGCAGAAGATGGAATCTTCTGATTCCACCAGAGGAGTGCTGCAGAGAAAGTAGGTTTATGTCAGCACTACTCAACTAAAAGCTTGATATTTCAGAAATTAGCGACTTTGGAATGTACATGCATGAACTAACTGACAATGGCAATACCCCTGGCAGCAATGAGACACTAAGTGACCAAGGAAAAATTTGCAGTGGTATTAATGAAGAATAAAATCATGTAAGGATACCCCCTGGGGACGATTAAGACATTTTATTGGGAATTTTATGGTAGACCTGAGTTAATTGAATAGAGATCACGTCAATATAAAGTGATTTATGTGTTACTATATGACATCTTAAACATTCCTAGCTCATATAGCCTGAGAATATTTAGGTTGTGCATGTAGTCATTTAAGATACAACCATCTCCTCAATTTCCCTGGACTACCTCAGCTATTATATTGTAATCTCCACTTACCTGTACTTTAGCTTAGTTTAGGTAGTGGATGTGCAAAAATCCCTAGGTATGTGATTTATACTCAACTATCTTCACACATGTTTCTTAAGTGCTTAACATATAGGGAGGGGGCTACATTTCTATGTCAGGCTCCTCCAGTCATTGGGCATGAGTAACTTACAGACCCTAGACAAATCTGCTGATTTGTTCCTGTGATATAGGAAATCCTGCGTAGACCATAGTGTGTCTTTAATATCTTGGGTAGAAATCAGAATCAGCATTGTGAAGTTCTGAAGCATAAGTCCATAGGGAGTTCTATTAATCAGTCTCAGTGGTGCAATCTGTGTAGTGTGTATTAAGTATCTGGATTATTCACAGAGAATACTAGTATTACTTAATAGTATTACTAGGGTTGATGTGAGAATGTTTGTAACAGCTTTTTGTTGTTGTCTCCTTTTTACTTTGTTAGGGAGAAGGCTTCTCACTGGACACCTGACACAAATAAAATCGTAGGCAGTTTGTAGATAGGTTACATATAGCCCAGGAAAGGAGGATACTACATGCCATGCAGCTACACATTCAGGAATTTACACCCAGGAACAGAGTGAACAAAGGGTTGCGGGGTAAGATTTTGGGCTAAGAAGATGATGGGGTGACTCGTGGCTCCCAGGAGTGGATGTGATCGGCTTGTTTGAATAGCTGTGCAGGGTGGCGAGGAACAAAAGTTTTCTATCTACTCAGGTATAAGCAAGTATGGTCTCTGTGATAAAAAGACTGTTTGGCCTGGGTGGGGTGATCTGCAGCAGAATCTCATTATTTCAGTTTAATTTAACTTTTGTTACTGGAGATTGAACCTAGTTGCATTCTACCTTCAAGCTATATTCCCAGATTTTATTTTTTTTATTTTGTAACAGGGTCTCATTATATTGTTGAGGTCCTCACTAAGTTTGATACTATCCTGGAACCCATGATCCTCCTGTCTCAGCCTTCCAAGTAATGGAATTACAGCATGCAGCACCAGGCCTGGCTTCTCATCCAGTTTTATATATCAGGGAAGAAGAGAATATTGAATATTTATTCCAGGCCTTACAACAAAGAATTGACTCATACTGAATGTTCATTATGTGTTACATGTTGATATAAGTGCTTTCAGTAGATTTCTCATTTTACCTCTAGATTTCATCCCTATAATGATCCTATACATATGATAATATAATAAGAAGCCCCTCCTCTTTATACATGTGGGAACTGTGCTTCAGTTTCTAATGTAAAGGATAAGGCCCTTTTCAATACTACATGTATCTCTTTCTGTTAATACTAACAATGGCACCAAGTTGGTTTAGGCTTCTAAGTACAGATAAGATCCTTCAAATTTAGAGCTATAGTGGATCTTACATGACAGTGTACCCTGGGCAAATTAAAATTCTTATGAAATTGCAAAATGGGTGCAATATAAATAAAACAATTGTAGAAAAAAACTGAAATGATGCTAATGATATGCAAGTATTTTTTAAGCTGCTGGGGACCTTGGTGTTATTCACATTGAGTAGTAGCTGTTATTGTTTGAATATGTTCTCCTAGAGTCCATGTGCTGAAAATTAATCTCCAAATTAATATATTAATGGTATTTGGAGGAAGGGTGTTTTGGAGATAACTAGTATTAAATGAGGTCATGAGGGTTGAGTTCCCATTATGAGACTAGTAGCTGTATATCAAGAGGAAGAAAGACCTGAGAGACATATCCTCTGGCTCACCATGCTGTGCCCTCTGCCATGTTGTGATGCAGAGAGAAGGCCCTCCTGAGATGCCAATGCTCTTGAATTTCCCAGTCTCCAGAACTGTAAGAAACAAATTTTTGTTCCTTATAAGTTACATAGTCTCAAGTATTTAGTGATAGCCATAGAAAATAGACTAAGACAGCAATGATATTGGTAATATTAAAGTATTATGAAAAATTAAGTACGTTTCATACTTAAGATGTTTCTGTGCAATACAATAAAAGTCTTTCATAAATCAATATCTGCTGACTTTATAAATCTGCAAGTATCATTAACATGAACAGAACAAGTTCAACTACCTTTTATTTCCATTTAGTCATCTGTAGTTATAATCTCTCAAATAATCATTATATTATTCATAGAATGTCTTGAATGTTATCGCAAACA
The DNA here is from genome assembly GCA_004027655.1 of Graphiurus murinus. Classification (NCBI taxonomy): domain Eukaryota; kingdom Metazoa; phylum Chordata; class Mammalia; order Rodentia; family Gliridae; genus Graphiurus; species Graphiurus murinus. Next base: position 10,767 of record PVLC010030660.1, read on the forward strand.
TACCTGATCTATCAGGGTAGTTGATTGAACACTCTCTGCCCCATTCACCATTTATTCCTGGCTTTTACTGTATTGACACACCAGGGATTTCTGCTTCTTCCAGATACTTTAGCCATGTCTTACTGAGAGCTCTCACACTGTGTTGTCTTCCTCCAAGCAGCACAGTGGTGATTCACTAGTCCATGATGGTTCTAGCAGCCATGCAGTGTGTGACAATAGGGGAAGATGGCTCCTTCTCCTTTAAATGAGATTCTACTCATTTAGAATGATCCTAGAATGAAACTGATTCTTTGATTTTGTTATGAAGTGGCTCTACTTTGCTTTCCTGGGAGAGTAAAAGTTCCTTTTATTTTTTTCTTTAAAAGTAAAAGGAATGGCTTCTTCTAAATTCAGCTTCTTCTAGCCTTATTATAGGATCTCCTAACTGCTCTTTTAAAAAATTTGTATAAATTATATTCAATACAATCCAGTTCGAGGTACACAGTTCTAGGCATTTTGATAAGTACATGTATGCATAGACCCCAATCGAAGTAAAAAATAACAACAACAAAAAATTCAGCAGCTCCCAAAACATCCCCAAATCCTTCTGCTACCATCCCTTCACCCCGCATTCAGCCTCTGGCATTTACTAATCTATGTTCTGTCCTCTGTTTTGTCTTCTTTAAAAAATGTCATAGAAATATATACCTAATTCAAACACAAAACAAATAATTTTTTTATTTATGTCTAAGGTGAACACATTTCTCATTTGTTTAGGACTGTTGTAATTTATGTCTAATTATCAATAGCATTTACTATTATTCTCAAAGTGATTCAGTCTTGATAATGGATTAATAATTCTGTTGATATTAGCATGTACATACACATCTCCATAAAGAACTGCTTTAAAGCCACATGTCAGAAGAAAGCAAAAACTTTCGATATTCTGCTTAACCATCTATTTCCTTCATTTGCACAATAATAAAAACACAAAGACAACTTAGGGATTGAATGTTTACATTTTGAATGAAGTTATTTATTTTCCCCAGTTTCATTTTCATATGCATGACCTGCTAGCATTGGATATCAAAGTAAGATGCAATGTGATTTATGAACAAGTACTTGTTGTTTAGTTACTCTGCTACCACTTTTTCATTGAACACAATACATAAATGTGTCATACTTCATATGACAAAAATTGCTACCATAAAATGCAAATGCTGTAGTGTATGAACTTTTCATTGGAAGTGAACAGTGTACATATGCAGTTCACAGGCTGGTCAACTAGTTGTCTGGATTATGAAAGGGATTTTTCCAGGGATTAAAATGATCATAAAGGGCACTGGGCTTCCTGATGTTCAAGATGCATTCAATCCAAGAAAGTGGTGTATCATTGCTGAGAAGAACACAACTTTCAATTAAGGTAAACCTACTTTTGGATTAAAACAAAAAAACTACTTCCTTCCTTGGAGTATATTTTTCTGATCTGTCAAATAGGAATAAGAAATGCAGTTTGTTACCATAGTGTTTACCACATACTAAGAATTTGAGGAAAGGTAGTTAAAATGAAATTAAAATAGAGGTTTTATTAGTTGCTTTTTAGAGTTTATTAGTGCTTAGAGTGGTATAACAAAAGTGATCCATTGAATAGGGCTTGGTGAAATATAACAATTACATTTTTATTTTGTCTAATAGAAGCTAGCTATTTTAAACTTCCCATCCTTTTAGAAGCATGCAAGGTACATCATAGAGCCTTGCTGAGCACCCATTGTGGCAGAGACTGTTCAAGCCTAACACAAGAAGCATCCTTTATTGTTTTAAGGGTCCAGGACAAGAATAATAGTGAAGGACAGTATAAAATACATCTCCATGTTTAACAGTCATGAGTCACACTGACAAGCTGCTAAATAATGTATATTCTAGCTTCCCATATTGTCAAATACATTCATAACGATATGAAAAACACAGATTCAATTTACAATTGTTAGGAACCTCAGAGTTCTGTGCTAGAAAATGGCAGCAACGGAAGACCTGGGTCCAGGTCCCAACCTGTCTACCATGGCCTGGCTGGTCTCATTCTGCTCCCAGCAGCATCCTACAGTAGGAGTGACGTCATGCATACTCAGCCTGCCCATGCAAATTTTGCATACATTCTTCGCATACTGCCTTTGGCTTCCACTGGGTCCTAGGGATGCATATACCAGAAGTATCTTATCCTTTAAAGAAGACAAACCCAAAGAAAAGCATCAAACTGTCCTGGAAATTATCACAAGGACATTTCTTAAAGAGAATCCTAGTATCTCGGGCATCCTTGAACCTTTATCTCATATTCTTATTTCTCGTACGTATTGGTGCACCTGGAAAAAATTCTGAGTATCAGTCTGAAAGGTCAAGCCCAGAGGAGGGAACTCTCTTGCTTAGGTTCTAAAGGCCTCACTCATCCTTTTTCAGCCTGTGTGCATGAGTAGATTGTATATCATGACCCTCTAAAATGTAGATGCTTTCATGTAATGGGGTTGTGAGCAATGAGATGTGGGAGGAGGTAAAGAATGCCATTTCAGCCAGACATGGTGTTGCATACCTGTAATCCTAGTACTTGAGAGGCTGAGACAGGAGGATTGCAGGTTTGAGGACAGCCTCAGCAAGTAGTGAGGCTCTCATTAACCTAGTGAGACCCTGTTTCAAAATAAAAAACAGAAAATAGGGCTGGGGGTGTAGTTTGGAGGTAGAATGCCCCTGGGTTCAATCTCTAGCATCATATACACGTGAAAAAATCCATGTCTACATCTGGTCTTTAAAAATTTAATGAGATCCTCCCATTCCCACTCTCTATATATAAGGTGTCCAAATGCAGGACATCCAAACACTCTTGGGTTATATGGAATGGTGATTTAAAATAAAAAAATCTGAGTCCCTAAGTATGTGCAAAAAGCAGAACTTTTCCCTTCCCTATGACTGATCTGAGATGGACTGTGCTGTATAAGAATAAAGAGCTTAATTATGAGCCAATGCTCAGCACATCTACTAACCTTGAGATTGGTCCAGAATACATTTCTTGCCTAAATGCTCCTGTCTACTTCTAATTCTGTATCACTTAAATAAATAAATGAAAAAATATATCAGCATGAGTGAAGGGATGAATGGATGAATAAATGAACGAGCAAAGGAAACACAGAATAAATTAACTAGCAGTTGAATAAATATATAGAGAGGTTCCTGAATAAGCAAGTGCCATGTTTAAAAAAATATTGATCAACACAACAAATTGGATTTTTTTAAGGATTATCCCTAAACATTTCTTCTCCTGTTGTCCCTATTTTAACATCAATAATTCACAGTCATGAGATAGACAGTGTATGGACCCTTACTGTTTGTCTCTAGCTCCCTTCTTTTCCAAGCCCTGTTTATCAGGTAGCTGACTTGATTATGTGTCTTCACACTTCCTCTTCTCTGTATCCATATAATCAGTTATATGGATACACCATATAACTGATGGTGTATGATTTCTCAACTCCACTCTGACTCCAAGACACCATGTGTATACAACAGATAAACAGAGGGTAGACACATATGGATACATCACAAGTCTTCCCTAGGAAATTTAAAATTGAGAAAATATGAAGCTTAGGGTGGCTACGGGGTGAAGTCACAGATTTGTATGTCTGCTCAGGCTCCTATGACAAGATTCCATAGACTTTAGTGTATAAACAACAAGACTTTATTTCTCATATCTCCAGAGGCAGAGAAGTCCAAGGCAAAGGTACTGGCAGATTTGGTATCTGATAATGGTGTATTTCAGGTTCAGGGATGGTACCTTCTTGGTATGACATTTCTCACATGGTGAAAGGGGCAAGGCAGCTTTCTGGAGTCTCTTCTATAAGGGCACTAGTCTAAATCATAAGGACTCCACTGTAACCTAAACACCTCCCAAAGTCTTCCACCTGCTAGAGCCATCACCAGTGGCATAGAATTTGAACATAGGAAATTTGAAGTGTCAGAAACATTCATACTGTCGCTCTAGCCATGCTTATTAGTCATGTCCCACCAGCTGCACTAGGAGAGAGTAGCCTGGCAAGAGAGGAAAATGAAAAACAAAAACAATGATTGTGAAAAGGGAAGTACAAATGAAAGATAAGGAAGAAAACTTGGTGATTCTCTATCACAGTCTTTGTCATCAGCTTGTCTTCCTTCCTTCTTTCCTTCCTTCCTTCTTTCTTTCATTTATTCTTTTTTTCCTTTGGTGACTAGAGATTGTACTCAGGCATTTTCTTCTTCAGAGCTCCATCTCCAGTCCTTTTTTCATTTATTTTGAGACAAAGTCTCTATAAATTGCCCAATCTGGCCTCCAACTGCTGATCTTCCTGCTTTAGCCTTTTGAATAGCTGAGATTACAAAGGTTCACCCATGCCCCTAACTTTACACCTATTTTAATATTTATTTTCATTCCTATCCTATCTGAAATTTATAAAATCCATTGTAATTTTATGGGACAGAATCTCTTTTGAATAACCTAAAATGCATACAATTTATGTTACCAGAAACCCAAACTGGTCAAGAAACAGAGAGGAAAGAGTACGAGACAAATCAGGTACTGATACACTTCGTATTCCAGACTTTTTCTATACCAATCCTGGTCCCACACCTTCATATCACCTTGAAACTATTCAAAACATTCAGCCCTTTTTTCAAAGACAAGAAAGCTGGACTACTCCATCTTTGAAGTTATACTGCCTTTACCATTAGAAAAACAAAAGCATCTACTAAAGATTTTTTTTCAACAGAGCAACACAGCAAAAGAGTAAGTGGCTTTGTAGTGAAAAATAATACAGAAATGTAATTAAATCTCAGAGGCATTTTTGAGGTCTAATACAGGAAGAAAAACAAGCATCAAGGCTGCCCCTGAAGACACTTTCTGACCACCACTGCCACTAAGTGAATTTGAGAGATGAAAATTCTGGGCTTGATTTGTTCTTTCTTTTCAATAAAAAGAGGCTTAATATTCATTGGGGAGGGAAAGTAAGCAGAAAACATCTCTGCTGTTATTTCCAAGGGGTTGAAATGCTTGTTCTCACCACTGAAGGTATTCCTCTTCGCAAAGATGGTTGCTAGGGAGCTAGCCAATTTGAGTGAATATTTTTGAATGTTTATAAAACCGAAATGCATCATCATTGGCCATGAATTTATTGGCAGAATAGAGCCAATTACTTGGCACTGCTAAAGTGACTGCATACTGTCGACTTCACAAAGGGGGCGGATGTATACCGATTCATGCTGCTGGAGGTTTTTTCCTAAACTGCAGATATTTAAGTCTCAGATAAAGGCATACTCTTCCTATTTCTGGACGTTTTGAATGTTCAAGTGTGGGGTTATAAAAACACATAAGAGAGCATTTTTAGGCAATTCTAACACATTCCCTACTTATTCTTGGATAAAATAAATCACAGGCTCGGCTCTCCTTGAGACTGGAGATTGGCTTCTATAACAAGGACAAGCCTAGCTATGTGTCCCCATTTCCTTTCTTCCAACTGTGCAATTCAACAAATCTTATTCTAACTTTTCTTCCTCTCACATATCCCCATGTATCATTTTAAAGATGATGATCAACATGCACATACATAGAAGTAATAAGAATAAAACCAAAATACAGAGGAACACCTACTAGGGAAAAATAATCCAAAAATGAACAAGCAAAAAAAAACTTTTCATGACATGAAGATATAAGGTTCACTGAGTCCTGCTTATTGTCACTTTCGATTATCATGTTTTTATTATATTTTATTTATATTCTCTGTTCCCCTCAAAATTGCAAGACATACACACACACACACACACACACACACACACACACACACACAAGTGTGATTGGTGAGAATCCCTGTTGGGCTCTCTAGGAAGCTGATGCAAGAAGTTTCAAGTGTGGGAGTTTTTTTTTAGGGAGAGATGATAGTCTGGACATATGCTGAAAAAGGGAAGAAAGGACTGCACATAGGGAGAATTGAGCTGTCATGGCATAAAATGGAGGCCATCAGTGACTATCAAGCATAGATATCCTTTCAAAGTTGTTCTGGGTGGAGCAAGGGTTTGGAGCTATTATAGTTCATATAAGTCAGTCATGGACACTTGCAACCCAGGAAAACGCCTGTAACCCTAGGCAAGGTGGCTCTGTTTAGTAGAGGAAATCTCTGAAATGGGCTAATTGGTCATAGTTTCCACTCTGTTGCTGTCTCAGAAGCTGAGCATATAAGTACATCATTTCTGAAAGAGGGTCTAGATAGCATATCATAGCAGCTTTCACAGTAAGAGAGAATAGCTATTTTTTCATAATAAATGAATTGCATGAAGCATTGCAGGTAGCTATTTGTCTATTATTTACTCATAGCCTGTTTTGTGGCCAACACTGTAAGACAGGTAGTAGAAAGAAAACCAGACCAGTACAGGACATTTTGTTCAAGAGATCGATTTAACCAATGCAGTACTACAAGCTTACAAAGCAGACCATTACAAAGTAGTAGCTGGAAAAAGACAATGAGTGCCATGGACTCATGGGGAACATGGTGACAAATAATTAAGTGAAACAGCAGGGATAAAGGGACAGGATATGGGTTGAATCTTTAAAAGTAGAGTTAGATATAAAAGGCAGGTGGGTAGAAGATTATTGGTGCAGTAGAGAGAAGGCTGTGCATGGAGGTTAGAGGATAGAGTAATCTGCAGGGCAAATCATGAGGGTGTGTCAGAGTGAGATGCATTTGACTAGATGAAGGGGCATCAGATGAGAGAATGGCCTGAATGCCAGATTGAAGGGTCTAGATGTCATTCAAAATAAAACTATAAGACTCAGCATGAAAGATATACAATGATGTGTGTGTATTTATTTTATTTTATTTTATTTTATTTTGTGTGTGTGTGTGTGTGTGTGTGTGTGTGTGTGTGTGTGTATGTGTGTGTATGTGTGTGTGTGTTCCTGTGCTCAGGGTCATTCTACTACTGAGCAACAACTCCAACTTTTTTTTTTCTTTTTTAACTTTGAAGCAAGGTCTACCTAAGTTGTGTGTGTGTGTGTGTGTGTGTGTGTGTGTGTGTGTGTGTGTGTTCCTGTACTCAGGGTCATTCTACTACTGAGCAACAACTCCAACCTTTTTTTTTCTTTCTTTTTTAACTTTGAAGCAAGGTCTAGCTAAGTTGTCTAGGTTGACCTCAAACCAGCAATTCTCCTGCCTCCACCGCCATAGTAGCTGATATTATACAATGAGTTTTTTTTGTTGTTGTTGTTTTGTTTTGTTTTTAAACTAACCTGGTAGAGGAACAGAAAATAAATTGGAGCAAGATGAGACTGTAAATCACTGTCTTCTTGGTTCAATTCTGAGAATGAGAAAAGTGGGATTTCTAAAAAGAAACTAAGACTCAAAGAAGTAAAATAATACGCTATGTTCAAAGGCTTAGAACAAAGAAGTAATGGAACTGAGAATTGAACCCACGTCTGTCCCCTCTTTCTGTACCACTCCATACTGTTAGGATGTTTAAAATCTTATCTGTAAAGGTGGTCTTTCTCTCTAAGATTTCTTGGAAAGTAAGAAAACCAAAACACTAGCACAAATGAGTGTATAGTATAGGTTGTAGACTTTGTCACTCTTTGGAGAATTAAATTTCATATCTGTATCATTATTTTATGATTAGAAAAAGACAGAACACTCATCTTGCCTCTAAAAACACATTGTTCTGAAACACATTTTTACGTCATTAATTAATGGATTCCCTAAATATTTACTGCCACCAATTCTGTGCCAAGAAGTATTTTTGGTATTGTGGAGAAAATATAAAATAAGATAAATCCATATTGTCTTGAATCTTATATTCTACTAGAAAGTGACAGGCAGTAAACATGAATATAAAAATTTAAGTAAGAGCCCAAACATGCAACTATAACAATTTGAGAGAATAATGTTGTTTAAGAAGCAAATGCATCCAATAATTTTACGGATAGAGACTAATGTATGATAGGAAGTTTAGTGTTGTCTTAAATGTTTGACCACATACTAGCAGTGGGTTCTTGGTTAATCTGTGACACAGTTTTCTCACTGACCTTGTAGCCATTTTGTCACTGTGATTAGAAGAGTAAACACCTCCAAAATCTTTTGACCAGTGAATAAAGTGAAATTTAAATGAATATTAATCCATTTCTAAATATCATTTGTATTGCTGAGAGTGTGAGTTTCACTTTTCACTTCTCTTTCCCAGGCGGAAGCAATAAGTGTCACCCGCCTGGGATGCTTTCCGAAGGTCAAGTTTCCCTCTGGAGATGATTCTCTATGACCTTGATGTGAGTTGTCCTCCCCTCTCTCAATAACTACTTATTAAATGCCCACTGCCTGCTGCACACTGGCTTTCTTAAGGTGACTTTAATTCAGAAATTACTAAATTCAATTCTTTGGGTTTGTTTTGTTTCTCCATAATCCTCCACACTAGTTTATCAGGCTGCCAGAGAAGCAGAAAGATGGCCTC
>PVLC010030661.1:0-19347 GCA_004027655.1 Graphiurus murinus
ATCCGGTTCTCAGGAGAGGATATACAAAAGGAGGTAATGGTGGGAGGGTATGGAAGGTATGCAGGATGTTTAAGTAAGATAGAGTCAGTTATTTGTACAGAGGTAAGCAGCTTCCAAGGAAGCAGAGGTCATGTAAAGTTTATGTAGTTAGTTAGGAGAGCTCACAAAATGGCTTCAGTATGGCTAATCGGTCTCTGGCTCTGGTTTATTCTGCTGACCTAAGTTGTCAACCCATAGTAAAGCAAGTTAGCAAAGCAAAAGTACTCGGAAGCAGATGCATTCCTTCAAAATGGAAGGAAGGAACCCAGTGTGGTGGCACATACTTGTAATCTCAGTACTTGGAAGGCTGAAACAGGAGGATCACAGGTTGACGTCCAGCCTCAGCTACCACTTAGTGAGGTTCTCTGCAGCTTACTGAGACCCTGTTTCAAAATAAAGAATAAAAAATAGGGCTGGGGTGTAGCTCAGAGGTAGAATGCCCCAGTGTTCAATCCCCAGTTCCAAAAAGAAAAAAAATGGAAGGAAGGAGAAATTTGAGTTCTAGAGGCAATTGTTATATTACAGGTAGAACAAAACAAGGCTTTATGCAAAGTTCAGCAAGTTCAGAACTATTCTGGAAGCTTCTTCAAAATATAGAACCCTGTGCCCACTTGTCAGGTAGGCAGCTGTAGACTCAGTTGATTCTTTTGTTGTTGTTCGTTTGTTTTTTGTGATTCTAGGGAGTAAACACAGGGACAGTCTACCTCTGTGCTCTACCCCTAGCCCTATTTTATTTTTTTATTTTGAAACAAGTTCTCACTAAGTTTTGGAGGGCCTCACTAATTTTCTGGGGCTGGTCATGAACCTATGATCTTGTCTCAGCCTCCCACGTACTGAAATTATAGGCATGTGCCACCATGCCTGGTGATCCAGTTGATTTTTATCCAGGTCTGGGGAAAGAACCACAGTGAGTGTGTGTGTGTGTGTGTGTGTGTGTGTGTGTGTGTGTGTGTGTGTGTTACTGAGGGGAGAATCTAGGGCCCGGGGCATGCTAGGCCATACTCTGCCACTGAGTTACATCCCCACCCTTCTCTTAAAATTTTGACTGAAGTTGCACAGGCTGGCCTTGAACTTATAATTCTCCTGCCTCAGCCTCCCAAGAAGCTGGGATTACAGAAGGGCACCACCATGCCTAGCCATGAACCACCTTTTGAAATTCGTTCTTATATAAAAGTTTACTATTTTAAAGATATTGGTAGGGGAAGATTTTTGCTTTATTAATAAAACATTTCTCTTGAGATGCACAAGTAATGTATATATGTTCACACACATATTTAAATATAAAGGAATTGTTATTTTTATAGGAAAGATGTGTTCGGATATCACCCATATTGTATTACCTAATAAGATCAAATTGGGAAGACAGTGCCATAACTGTCAGAGGGAGGAAACATCACGGAACAGGAACCCAATGATAGCAAAGTCATTTCTAAGTCACTGTGCTGAGTCACAGGAAGCCTGGACACAGGGCAGCCTGGTCTCTTCCAGCCCTGCAGGGGTAATGTATATGTGTCATCAGAGCTACAGGCTCTGCAGCCGGGGAATCATCAGAAACCACTGCATTCCCTCAGAAGAATGCCATTTTGCAGGCAAAGACATTAACCCTAGCTATTTTGTTGATTCATTTAGAGTACTGTAGTAATAAATACGTACCGTGGAGGTTGGAATCTAAGGATACCATGCCCTATGCTCTGGCTGTATAAAATAAAAGTCTTAAGATGTTGAAAGCTGAGAATTCTCATACATTTTATTCCCAGAAAAATAAGATTCACATAGTACTAGGATGTTCTCTGTAAATTATTTATAATACTCCTCTCTCACTAAAACAAGGGACTGTAATAAAAAGCAGTTAAATAAACTGTAGAACCTACAACACAATAAAATATTATGTAACTGCTAAAAGTCATATTTTTGAAGATGAGTGACATGGCAAAAAGCCAGTTCAGGCAACCAAGATCTTGAGCATATATTGTTTGCAAAAGCCAAGGCTAAGGGTTTCCAATGGAAACCACAGTTCTGACCTTAAAGAATTTTCAATCTATTGGAAAAGAGAAAAAAAATAATCAAGCAGATAAAACATGGCAAGTTCTCAGATGTAAGTACATACTAGGGCTCTGAGACCCCCCCCCCCCGAGAGGGACATCTAACCCAGATGACGGGTCCCAGAGAGAGCCCAAAGGATGGATACTTGAACTGTATAGGTATGAGTTGGCTCCAGTAGACACAAAATGGAAGAGCTTTCTAGAAAGAGAACCATACCCAGAAGGCAGAGGAAGCTGCCTTCAAAGCATTCCTTCCAGCTGTAGCTTCAGGTGACTGGGGAAGGGACAGAGGTGAAGGAGAGCTAATAATAGCAGCACCCTTCTCTGGGCCATCAGTGTGCAGCAGGAACTCTATGTCCACCGGTGCACAGTGCATCTCGTTTCATCTCATGACCATACTTTGAAGAAGTGGCAAAGCAGGACTCTGATGGGAACATCCCACTGTGGTGGCTGCATCCTTAGCTCTGTCCTGAAACTGGAGTGTGTCTCAGTAAACATTCCCACTGCTGTGATCCAAAAAGCCCAAACACACAACTTAGAGGAAAGAAAATTTATTTGTTCACATTTTTTTTTTTTTTTGAGCTTTTTGGGTTCAGCCCATGTGAGGCCAGAATCCGTGGATCTGTGGCTGGAAGCAAAGAGGGAGAGAGCAAGCCTCTGCTCTCACATCATGGATGCTGGAAGCAAAAGAGCACACAAGCAAGGAGATTCAAAGACCCAAGCATACTCCCTAAGGCCACATCCCCAGAGACCTACCTTCTCTAGCCACACCCTACTTAGGTTACTGCCCAGTAAGTCCATTACAAGGGTTTTATCCATTGATGAGGTTACAGCCCCCATGACTTAATTATATCACTACTGAACATTAATACATGAGGTCTTCAGGGAACATTCTGTGTCCAATCATACAGAATGGTCAGCAGAGGTAAGATTGCCAGCCTCATTTCCTTCCTTCCTTCCTTCCTTCCTTCCTTCCTTCCTTCCTTCCTTCCTTCTTTCCTTCCTCTTTTTCTGTGGTGCTAGGGATTGAACCCAGGGGCATTCTACCTCTGAGCTACATCCCCAACCCTTTTTCAGTTTTTATTTTGAAACAAGATCTTACTAAGTTGCTGAGGCTGGCCTTGAACCTGCAATCCTCCTCAGCCTCACAAGTACTGAGATTACAGATTTGTGCCACTACACCTGTCCTCATTTTCCAGGTACAACAGTTTAGATATGGAGACAGGGAAAAATTCAAAGCATTATGTCCTTAATATGAAATCAGAAATGTTCCAACAGTGAGACCCTTTTAGTGCTGACATGATGCTCAAAAACTTTCTCCAATATTAAAAAAAAAAACCTTTCAGACTTGGGAACAGTTTTGGATTAGGGATATTCAACCATTAAAGTCTATACAGATATCCCAGAATTAGAAAAACTTTGAAATGGGAAATACTTCTGATCCTCAGCATTTCATATAAGCAATATTTGACCTGTAATAACCAAAAATGAGAAGTGGCCTATCTTTTCCCATAAAAGAGAATTAAGCAGAAAAGTTATGTCTTAATGGAATAGTGTGTGAGCATTAAAATAATAGCTATGAGTACTAGAAAAATAGAAAAGTTAAAATGTAATATTTAGAACTTTTCCATTGTACAATGATAAATGCTCATTATAGAAAGTTTAAAAATTCAGAAAAGTAATCATACAATTTATAACTACTATTAATATTTTGGTATATTTTTATGTGTATGTAAAAGTGTATGTGTGTGTAGTTGAATAGACAGAGACACTCAGGAATTAGGGTCATATATATACATATATATAGTTTTATATCTTGTATTTTAAATTATACAAAAGCATTTTATCATGCATGCCATTAAATATTCTCAGAAAACATACATTTTAACATCAATGTAATAGTGCATGTTAGAGGAATAATTATTTGAATGGATTTCAAAACAAGGACAAAAATTGCATGGACTTTGTGATTATAGCTGTGGAGAACTAGCCTCTGAAACAGATGAATAATCCTGGATTTGTGGGTGAGTTCTCCTTTTACTTTCTCAATTGTAATTATTTTCATAATTTAGTGTTGTTTTTTTTTTTTTAATGATTCCTCAACCCTTGGCATTTGTTCATCCAACAAGTAACATTTTTTATCATCTTACAATTTACAAAGTTACCAATTAATAATAAAAGTTGTGCTTCTGTTCAACATCTGACTCTGGGTTTGGAAAAATATGCACATTGTGAAGAAGGAGGGCGGAGAGGGGAGTCCTCCCTGTGCCCTGGGAGGCTGTGGCCACAGAGCAGAGGGGGATGGGGACAAAAGCATGTTCTTGTGCTCAACAGAAATGCCTGTGTGCTACCTGCATGGCCTCCCAGAATCCACTATCTCCTCCCATCTGAGAGTTGCAGAATCACTTTGTCAATGCAGTAAGTAATAAAAGCGGAAGAGACTTGTTTTTATTAGGCTTATGTTGTTCGTGTTGATTTATTAACTCAATAATTTTCCCCCCTTCGGAACATAGTCACAAACAAACTAAGAGGGACAATTGAGATTCTCATTATAGGCTTTGGCGATCAATGGCCCTGGGAGTGAATGCTATTTAATTTATAGCCTGTTTGTGTGCATATATGGCACCCCCAGTGTCGGGTGGGGAGAGAGAGACAGAAGCTAGCCTGTACCAGGCAGGGCATCATCTGAGAGATGCTGCAAACAGAATGGCAGGGGGCTACTCTATCAAAACATCTCCCAAAGTTCCTTGAATGAGCAGTGTAACTGGCCAGAAGGTAAGTTTGTTCCTATTATAAAAGCATTTACTTAGCTCCCTTTTAGGGAATCATTCTGTCATATCTGTTTATAAATCTCCAAGTAGCAGAAAAACAGATATGCTTAAAGGGATCCAAACTATTTTGAGAGAGTCACTTTGAATTTAAGATGAAGGATAGATTCTAATGTAAACTGTCTCAAAAATAGTCCTGTATGACAAGGAGAAGTGCTAACTTTATGCTCTAAAACTGTATTTATTTGTCAGGCTCCTGCCCATATTTCTAGTAATATCTGAGTATCTCAGCTGCTCAAACCAGCACCCTCTGTCAGCCCCAGAAACCAGTGTTGAGCCTCATGAACATACCATGGCATTTTATACCCCAGTGCCTTTGCATGTCACTCCTTCCCATCACCACCAACAGCAATATGTCTGGCAAGCCTTTCTTCATTCTTCAAAACCCAAGGAAGATGCCCCCTTTCCAGGATGCCTTCCTTCACTTCCTAGATTAAAACTCTGCCTCTTCTCTGGGATTCTTTGAACATTGGGCGTTGCATTTTGACCTGCACTGTCCTCCTTTTGTTAGGCTTCTCTTTATCCTGAGCATGGGAGTTCAAGTGTTGCGTCTCACTCCCACTTGTTTCCTCACTGCCAGGTGCATAGTAGACATTCAATACAGTTTACATGAAAGCAGACGCCTCCCTTGGACAAAGCCAGCAAATCTTAGGAAAATGAGCTAAGTAGCCTTTAGGTTCCGAGGCTGCTCAGGTCCCAGTGGGTCTGAATGATGCCTGCACCATCTCCTTTTTCTAGAAGGAGAGGCAATGAGGTAAGAGCCTTCTCAAGCTTCCCAAATCCCTGATTCATGTTCTCTGATTCTCTGTCTGAGAATACGTTGAAACCTCTCCCTCAATCCTGACCTACCTGGCAGGGGCACAGGAGTTTACAGTGTTTCTCACAATGAAGACTGCATGCCTGGGAACTTGATTTAATTATGTCTGGAGCTCAATTCAGGCCATTCTTGTCTGTCCAGGAAGAAAAAAGGACTCTAGTACATTTTTTGGCCACTTCTGAATCAGTGTTATTCCAGACGAAAGCAAGGATCATTTTTCCTCCCCCATTTTTAGCCTGGCACGCACCCCACACAGCAGAGTTGATTTTTTTTTTTCACGAGAAGAATGTTAAGTCTCACAGATGAAGTTTTCTGTTTCTTCCTGATAGTAGAAATTTCCAGTGTTGCCTCAGTCACCTTCAATGATATGCATTATAGAAATGGATACATGTTTTTTTCAGAGTTTCTTATCCTTGGTAATGTCATTTTGGAATGGATAATTCTTCTTGTGGGGGACTGTTCTGTGTGTTGTAGATATCAGTAGCATGCCTGGCCTTTATCTGCTAGATGCCAGTAAAGAGAGAGAGTGCGTGCACGTGCACATGCGCACGCGCGCGCGCACACACACACACACACACACACACACACAATTTTTTTCCAGTGGTGCTAGAAATGGAACCCAGAGCCATTCTACCTCTGAGCTACACCCCAAGCCGTTTTTATTTTTACTCTGAAACAGGGTCTTGCTGAGTTGCTGAGGGTCTGGCTAAGTTGCCTCACTAAGTTGCTGAGGCTGAATGTGAACCTGCTATCCTCCTGTCTCACCCTCCCAAATACTGAGATTACAGGTGTGTGCCACCATGCCCAGTTACACACACACACATTTGACAATCAAAAATATCTCCAGACATTGACAAATATCATGTAGTGGGGAGCAAAATAGTCCCCAGTTGATAACCCCTGATACACATGCTATAATACACAGAAATAATACAGATAACACATGTTCTCACATTCTCTCATGTTGCCTTGGAAAATTCTCCCTGGCTTTCATTTGTTACATGAAAATCACTTTCTTTAGAAATATTTTTTCTAGCTGAGGGGCTTGATGTGATACAGGATGTGTATGCAAAGCCACATCTGTATGAAAAAGTTCACGCCCCTGGAAAGGTGACCAAATTAATGTTTCTTTTCAGAGAGGAAAAGAGGGTGTCAGATGGGAACACAGAAGTATGCGTGTTCCACAGCTAAGTGAGCCTTCCAGTAAGGGACAGGTGCAGACTCTGCTCCTTCCTCTTTCACTTCTTTGGGCTTTGAGCATCCTTTTCCATTGCCAGATGTGAAGGATAGGCTGAATTGTAAAGATGGAATGCTTCTGGGGAGTTCTGATTTTATATGCTGGCTCAGGCACACCTCTAACATGCTTAGAAATTGTTTACTACTATCTTATACCTTCAGCCATTTCTTTTAGTCCGTACAATAATTCCACCAGGTAAATACCATTAAAGTCACAGATGACACCCAAGGATCTGGGTGTAGAACAGCGACTATACACGTGGAGGGCAGCATTGCTCTTGACCACAATGCTACTTCCAGAGGAACTCAGGGATCTGCTGATCAAGAGCCTCAAATGCAGCTGGACGTGATGGCACCCACCTGTAATTCCAGTGCTTGAGGCTGAGACAGAAGGATCGCAGATTTGAGGGCAGCCTCAGGAACACAGCAAGACCCTAGTTCAAACCAAAAAATAAAAAGGGGCTGGGGGATGTAACTCAGAATTAGAATGACCCTGGGTTCAATCCCCAGTACCCTCTCCCCCCACCACACATAGACCCTCAAATGCCCACATCAGAAGCAACTTTAAAAATGGCTTTTATATTTGCACATGATCTCTTCCACTGCTGGTTGAACATAGAGGAGCTGGAGAAGGTGAGGACAGACTTAAGGTTTCAGCAGGGGAGACTAGAAACACAGTTGGGGAAGGCTGGCTGACTCTCCTTTGGCGTCCAAGTGATACAGTACGTACGTACGTTCTGCCTGTATTTTTATAGTAATTAAGTAGAAGATGTAATTAGCTCCCTTCTATTTCAAATAGCAGATTAAGCTATAAAATTTAAATGTTCAAAGGAAGGAGTGATTCATCCTCAGGCTTTGAGAAGGCTCTGGATCATTCATGAAGTTTTCCCCTCACTCTTGGTGGAGTGTAATCACAGGCTGCCTGAGATTAGGAGCTTTGAGAGAAGAGAAATTCCATGGTGGCCGGCGGGACCCTCTCAGGAAGTCCTAATGGCTCTCTGTTGCTCTTCTCTAAGGGGAAACCGTTCCCATGTCTCCCACCTGGGTGGCGCATCCTTCACGAGACTGTAAACCAACCCTGTCCTGTGCAGTTGTTTAGCATTTTTGGCAAAAGATGTGACTCTGCTTTTTAGGGGGTAGTGAGCAGAATTTTCTGGAAAGTCTGGAAAGGAGAGGCAGGCACAGCCAGCCCTCCCTGGGAGTCTCCACACAAGCCCAAGGCTCTCCATCATCTCTCCTGCCTCTTCACACCTATGGGATGTACACTCTCCCCAGCTCCATGGACACAGGCTCCAGGGCTGAGATGCTCTGGTGCAGGTGGACTGAGAGAGGAGGAACCCCCCCCCCACCCGCCCCAACAGAGATCCAGAACCCGCCTGTCATTCAAAGAAGCCATGCAGCTCTGAGAATCCTGTGTCCTGGTTGGAATCAGCATATTCACCAGACTAACATGAGACAATGGGTCCAAACCCAGGACTCACAGCTAATGAGGAATGTAGGTCTCCTTCAGGAGACCCTTTCAGTGCTGCTGCTTCTACGTGGAAATGATTGATTCCTTCTCTGTGCTCTATAGAAGTCAGCAGTCACTTGTTGAATGACCTGGAAACGCCAAACTCCATTGTAATAAATGATCATTGTTTAAACATTCAAGCCATACTGAAGTACAAAAACCATTCTCTTTGAGTATTTATCATTCTATCTTTCATTCAACAAATATTTATTGCACACCTGCTTGGTGCTGGCTATCATTCCAGTAGTGAGAATACAGGAAGGAGCAACATGGACTGATTTTTTTTTTTTTTTTGCCTTTAGAAACAACATTGGAGTACGGTAAGGCAGACTATTAACTAAGAGCAAACAAAATGTCAGATAATAATGCACTGCAAGGAAATAGAGGCAGGGCAGGAGGGTTATGTGGTGGGGTAGAGACAGGGAGAAAGGTGGACACGGTACTATTTAAACCAGGATGGGCAGGAACATCTAGGTGAGGCCTGGGAAGCTGGCCATGGAGACATCTGGAGGAAAGTGGGTTCAGGTGCAAAGGACCTGAGGTGAGAATGAGCTTGGCATGCTTGAAACACAGGACAGTTTCAGGAGATAAGGTCAGACAGGTAGCCAAGGGCCTGATTGGCCATAAAAAGGACTTTGGGTTTCATTCCAAGTGACACCCAAAGTCACTGGGCAGGAGTCACAAAAAGATGTGTATTTGTCAGATTCATGCACAGAGCATTTTCATCATCTTTTATTGATGTGTTTACCAAGCACCAAGATGGGCACTGCCCAGGCACTGTGGGGTGACACATAAAGTGCACAGTACATGTTCTGAGGCACTTGTAATCTGGCATGGAAGCCACTGGACAAAGGTCACCTACAGCACACTGGGTTATGTGATGGTCTGTGCAGTGGAAAGCTGAGGCCCAGGATGGGGGCATAGGAGGAGATATTGGTGAGGACATTGTGGGTGAGGTTCCTAATGTGTGACATATCAGCAGGAGTCTACATTGAAAGGGACGTGCACCAGGGAGACCTACCTCAGTCTGAGAGTTAGAGGAAGGTCTGTGAGGAAAGGAGTTTGGGGTTTTTAGGCGGAGCTCTGAAGGACGCACAACAGCTGGTCAGGCAGAGGTGGGGTGAAGTTCAGGTGAGGGCCCGGTACGTGCAGAGCCAGCGGGGCAGGGATGGGGGTTCTGGAACAGATGTAGCTGGGGGCTGGTATGCATCTCTTGAGGTCATAGTCGGGACTTGGGCCATTGCTCTGAGATCAGTGGAAGCAGCAGAAGCATTTTACACAGAGGAGGGCATGATTGGATTTTCATTTCAGAATGGTGGCTGGGGCTGCAGAATGGAGAGCATTTTGGAAGAGAGCAAAGGCAGGAGAAGGAGAACAGTGGGGAGTCGGGCCAGGGCCCAGGGTGGATATGGTGGCTTTGAACACCAGCAGGAGGACTGGACAAGTGATTGGACATGGAGTGTGACAGAGAAAGATGACCCACCAGCAATGTCAGAGCCATGCTGGAAATGGAGACTCAGGCCATTCAGCGAGATACTGAGACAAATAATGCAATATAGAAGAAATGTAACAGGCAGTTAGGTATTCAGGTGTGGAGCTGCAGAGAGGTGTGAAGTTAGGGATACTCCCTGGGGAGCACCCCGGGTAGGTAATGAAGGGAGCAGGAGCAGATGCGGAGCACTTGAGGACTGCCCAAGCACTCTCCCTAGCCATACCTCGAAATCTCAAGGTCTTCCTTGTCCTCATATGGGAGAAGGCCAGGGTGCTTCAGTACTCTCTGGAGGCTGCTGAGCAGGACAGGAAACCTTACTAACTGGAGGGTCTTTGGCTAGGTAGCCTCCAAGATGATAAACAAGCTTAGGACTCCGCCTGACAGATGCTCCCAGTAACCTTCCCATTTTAGTCATCTAGATGTCTTGTTTTCCTACTTGAGGGCTGAATGAGTATCCAAGGGTGCTCCCTTCTCTTGGAGTTCTGCCTGTGCTGCAAGAGGAGCAACAAAGGAAGATTGACTCTTCTTTTTGCCTTTATGCACTTGAGCTGTAGTTTTTCCACTCAGTTTACTTTAGGAATATTTCACTTGGCTTTAATGAATGACTGTATTATTACATAAAAGTTTTTTTTTTCTCATTTGGGTTGTATCCACTTTTATTCTATTTTTGGCTATTGTGAATAAGGCTGCTATCACATTGGTGTACAACTATCTGTTGGGTCTTGCTTTCTTTTTTTGTGGTGCTGGAGATTGAACTCGGGGGCATTTTACCTCTGAGCTACATCCTCAGCCTTTTTTTATTTTTTACTTTGAATCAGGGTCTCACTAAGTTACCACATGCTGGCCTCTAACCTACAATCTTCCTGTCTCAGCCTTCCAGTTACTGGGATTACAGGTATATGCCACTGTACCTGGCTCCTGTTCTCATTTCTTTTATACCCAGGAGTATAATTGCTGGATCACATGGCCATTCTAGGTTTAATTTCTTGAGGAACCGTCATGTTTTTCTTGGTGGCTTCACCACTTTACAGTCCCATCAGCAATACATGAGGGTTCCAATTTCTCCACAGCCTTGCCAACACTTGGTATTTTCTTATTTTTGGATAATAGTTGCCCTAATGGGCGTGAAGTGATATGCCCTGCCTCTTAGTTCTGGCCCTCTCCTTAGTATGTATGGGGTAGTTATTTACTTGTCTTTATTTAAAAATCAACAGGCTGAAATCGTGAATTTCACTTTTACCAGGTAAGCAAGAATATAAAAACAATGTGAAGCCCACTGTCTTGGAATATACATCTGTAACCTGGAAAAATGATGGGAAAACGAACCTTTTATAATTCAGAGATGCAGCAAGTGGAAGTGAAGACACACTCTTCATTTTTAAATATCACTCTGTGATCCCTATATTAATATTTATAAAGCTCTTGAAAGGAGATTGTCATTTGGTATTAAGGCCATTATGTTGTTGCTGGGTTTCCAAACGTGGCTGCAGAGATTAAATTGCCCATGCTCTTCCGGTGCTACTTGGATTAACTGCACCAGGCTATGGGTTCCATTATTCATTTGCAAGCCTGTGCTCCCGAAACCGAGATGCGTTTATTAGAAGTGCAGAAGTCAGAGAGAATGCTTTGGAAAGAGCATTTGGAATATTCCAAGTGGGGAGCTGCATTTTATGTGCATGTTGTGGAGTTAATGTCTCTGGGACTTGAACCAGCAGCAGTCTCTTGCTGCCTGTGAGCAGCACCAAGCACGACTGACGGAGACCTGACATTGAGGAGAGGCTGCACTGTGTGTCCGCAAAGTAGGTAGCTTGTATTTCTTGACATTCTGTCCCAGTGACTTTCACATTAACAAAAGCCAGCAGGTGCTATGGAAATAATCAGTCTTTGGCAAAGCCAGAGACCTCCTATTCTCTCACAGGTCTTAGGAAAAGCTGTCCGTCTGAGTGTCAAGAACAGCAGGACCCAAAGTAGCTGAACCAGAAGGGGTTGGTTTCTTTATAGTGACCTGAATCTTGATGAACAGAAAAATCTCTCTAGCAATTTTTTTTTTTTGATGTATGTGTATGTGGTACTGGAAATTGACCAGCAGTGTTCTACCTCTGAGCTATACCTACCCCTAGCCCTATTTTTTATTTTGAAACCAGGTCTCACTAGGTTGCTGAGGCTGTCCTTAAACATGTGATCCTCCTGTCTCAGCGTCCTAAGTACTAGGACTACAGGCATGTGCCACTTCTAGCACATTTTTTTTTTTATTAAAATCAAGTCATCAATAAATTAGGAAAAATAAAGCCATATATTCTCTGCCAATATCAAGTGAAGTATAAAAAGTTAGCATATGGAATATATAGGTACCCTGATTTGGTGACCATTTGACCCATATAAATATATTAGCCCACTGGGTGTGGTGCCTGTAATCCCAGTACTTGGGAGACTGAGATAGGAGAATTGCAGGTTCAAGGTCAGCCTCAACAACTAGTGAGGCCCTCAGCAACTTAGCAAGACCCCGTTTCCAAATGAAAAGTAAAAAGGGCTGTCTGTCCCTGTGTTCAGTGCCGAGTACAAATAAATAAATAAGTAAGTAACCCATATAACTCATATGGTAGCCTTTTCTACTTTTGGAATCAAATTTAATGTTTTTATTTCAGAGAATACAAAGTAGACCTTAAGTTGGATCTTGGTAATATTGTGTTTATACTGGTATAACTCTTTGCTTACTGTTTTAGAAGAGATTTTGAGATAGCTCCTTTGTCCTTGGAAGTTGAGGAGAAAATTGGTAGCAGTTTTTTTTAAATTTCAGAGTCCATTTTCATGGATGGGAAAAATAACTCATTTTTTAACTGAAAAGTGACAGGTTGGATGTGGATATACTTTTTCTTAAATTTATTAAGACTGGCATAACCAAAATATGCAAGATTACATAATCTAGGTTCTTCAGGATCTTGATAAATTTAGGTCACTTGAGTTTTACAGAATAAGATAGAGTTGAGACTGTGTAGAAAGGGTTCAATTTATAAGTGGGCTAGTCTTGTTTGTAGGCAGCCAAAGTCCAGAGTAAAGCTTGGCTGAAGGCTTTTAACTATCATGAGGTGACTTTAAATGTTGCTCAAGATTTAGAAGACAGTCATTTCCAAAGAAGCAAGCTAAATTTTTAAACAACACCTCTTGAAATGGATAGTCATAATGAATGTTAATATAAGTCTACCACCAACACTGTTTTATCAGATTTTTTTTTTTTTTTTTTTTTTTGCGGTACTGGGGATTGAACTCAGGGGTGTTCTACCTCCGAGCTATACCCCCAGAGCCCTATTTTTTATTCTTTATTTTTGAAACAGAGTCTCACTAAGTTACGAAGTGCCTCACTAGGTAGCTGAGGCTGGTCGTGAACCCAGATCCTCCAGTCTCAGCCTCCCAAATGCTGGGATTACAAGCCTGTGCCACCACACTTTGGTTTATCAGATTGTTTTTAACTTTATTTTTTTTTTCTTTTTCTTTTGTGGTACTGGGGATTAAAACCAGGGACATACTACCTCTGAGCTGCATCCCTGGTCCTTCTTCTTGTTGCTGTTGATGTTATTTTTGAAACAGGGTCTCACTAAGTTGCTAAGAGTCTCACTACATTACTAAGACTGCCTTGTAACCTGCTATCCTCCTGTTTCAGCCTCCCAAGTACTAGGATTACAAGTGTGCACCAACGTGCCTGGCTTCTTCCTTATTTTTTAAGTTAGCATTTTAAGAGTGTTATATTTCTAAGCCCAGAATTAAAAATTTTCTATTTAGCAAGATTTAGTTTGTTGTTTTTGCAGCAGAACGAGCACACTATACATGTGTGTGTGTGTGTGTGTGTGTTTGTACACATATACTTGTGTGTGTGTATATATGTGTATATATGTACACACACATTCCTTACTTTAATGTTGTTGTTGTTTTTCTTTTGTGGTATTGGAGATTGAACCCAGGGGCAATCTACAACTAAGCTACATCCCCAGCCCTTTTTATCTTTTGAGACAGAGTCTTGCTAAGTTAACATGCTCTGGCCTCAGATTTGGGATCCTTCTGCCTCAGCCTCTGGAGTAGCCGAGATTACAGATGTGGGCCACTGCACCTGGCTCTTTAATTTTTTTTTTTTTTTTTTTTTGAATCTGGAGATTGAACCCAGGGGTGTTCTACCTCCGAGCTACATCTACAGCCCTATTTTTAGTCTTTATTTTGAAACACGGTCTCTCTACGTTACAGAGGGCCTGACTAAGTAACTAAGGCCGGCCACAAACCTGTCATCCTCCTGTCTCAGCCTCCCAAGTACTGGGATTACAAGCATGCACTACCACACCTGGCTCTTTAAAAGTTTTGACTAAAGCAGAAATGCAAGTAGTACCAACAAAATGTGGTATACTTTAAGGATGCCAGTAAGACTTACACTATAAAGCATCATCTCGCTTGTGATTAAACCCAAGGTTTGATTTGACCTTAGAGCAGCAAGTTAATTCCTTTTGAATTTACATGGAAAACATCATTGGATCTACTTTTGGGGTATATCAAGTCACTTTAACAACTGCTTCTTTGGGAGAATAATGAAAAACTAATCGAGAAAATCATATCATCTTACACACACACACACATACACACATCTGTTAGAGATAAAATATAAAAAATTAATATTGTGGTAATCACAGTCACCTAAAAGACCTCCTAGATCCACAAATGGTAAGTTATAAGGCAAAATCCAAATCGACTGTCATCAAGACTCCAATGGACCTCCAGACTCTATGGAAGATATTGATTGATTTTAATGACTTTGGATTGTATGGCTTGAATAGTCTTGTCCTCCAGCCAAAATTATTGCTCGTCTCAGGCCTGGAGCATCCTAGACAATTTCTTTCCTATATAATAGTGGTATCACTTTAATGATGGTGCTAAAATGTCCCTAAAACAGTGAGACTAGAAGTTGATCTCCACACCCAGTCAGTGAGCTGTTTGTTCCTGGTCTTGAGTGGCACCATCACATAAACTAATTATACTGCTGACCCAGGTTAGATGACATGTTTTAGACCATCTCTCTTATAGCAGCTTTCTGAACGAAGGGAGAAAATGCATGAGTTTACATTCTGGAGCAGGCTTGAACACAGTATGTTAGTTGGATAATATTTGTTATAAAGAATAACTTTACATATAATAGTCCTTCTTTATCTGTAGTCTACCTGCTTTCTTTCTTTCTTTCCCTTTCTTTCTTTCTTTCTTTCTTTCTTTCTTTCTTTCTTTCTTTCTTTCTTTCTTTCTTTCTTTTTTCTTTCATAGAGATTGAATCCAGGGGCTACAACCCAAGTCTTCTTTTTTATTTTGAAACAGGATCTCTCTCCCTAAGTTGCTGAGGCTAGCCTTGAACTCTTGTCTCAACCTCCCAAGTACTAGGATTATAGATGTGCACCACCACACCCAGCTACAGTTTTACTTTTTATGCATTCAGTTACCTGCAGTCAACCATGGTCTGAAAGTATTCCTGTAGTAGAATGGGGAATTAAGATATTTGCAGACAGAGAAGAAAGCACATTCCCACAACGTCTACTACAGTGCATTGTTATACTTGTTCTATTTATCATTGGTTATTGTTCATCTCTTACTGTGCCTAATTTATACATTGAACTTTATCATAGGTATATGTTAATGGGAAACAATATACATAGTTTTCAGTATTATCAAAGATTTCAGACATCCACTGGGGATCTTATAATGTAACCACATGAGAGACTACTCTACCCAACATATACAAAGTCTGCATTATAATATTTAGTTATTCACTTTACTTCCTTTTCATGAAAGATACTTTTCTGTTTCTATGTGGTCTCATTATACATAACTCCTTTTTCCTAGGTAGACAAATTAATAAATAGTATTGTGTATTGTTTAATAATAATTATTAATAGGTGCTTGCTGAGGTACTGTGCCAAGTGCTTTATGTATATCCACATATTTTTATGTTCACAACAATGTTTAGAAGAGTTTTTATCACCCTTCTTTTGGAGATAAGGAAACAATTTCAAAAAGAGGTAAAATAACCAACTGAGCATTAAATAAATATCTAGTCATTAGTATAGCAGTGATTCAAATCCAGGTGTCTGTAGCTGCAGGACCCTTTGGGGGAGGAGGGAGAGGGAGAGAGGAGAGAAGAGAGGAGAGGAGAAGGAGGGAAGGAGGGAAGGAGAAACAGAGAGAGACAGAGAGACAGAGACAGGCTGCATGTTTCTTTTACTGGGAATTGAATGCAGGGGCATTCTATCTGTGAGCTACACCCCAAACCATTCTTTTTGTTTTGTTTTGAAACAGGGTCTTGCCTACAGAGAGTCTCACTACTTTGCTTAGGTTGCTCTCAAACCTGCAATTCCCCTGTCTAAGCCTCGCAAGTACTGAGATTATAGGCTTGTGCCACCATGTCCAGCTGGGACCCTTACTCTTAACCACTCAGAAGTCCATAGGTGTCAGGCAGAAAAGTGAATGAAACAGAATTAGATTCTGGTAACATAGTAGACAAAGCCCATGCAAAGTGCCCTGAAAATAGACTCCACAAATAAAAATATTTGGTTAAAATTAAAAATGTGGTTAAAATAATACTTTTTAAAAATGTCATAGTAGCCAGGCATGGTGGTGCACACTTATAATCCCAGTACTTGGGAGCCTGAGACAGGAAGATCGCAGGTTTGTGGCCAGCTTCAGCTACTTAGTGAGACCCTCTGCAACTTAGTGAGAGCCTGTTTCAAAATAAAGAATAAAAAATACGGCTGAGAGTGTAACTTGGAGGTAGAATGTCTCTGGGTTCAATCCCCAGTACCACAAGGAAAAAAAAAAAAAGTCATAGTAGAAAGAAATGTCACAAAAGATAAAGGAAATCACCAGCTGAGAAATAGGAAGTGGAAGTTCAAAGGAGCCAGATAAGAAAGCTGCTCTCTGTCCCTGGGAGCTACTGCTTCTGGAACTAGATCCTTCGTGTTAATTCTCATGCACACAGGGACAGTAGATGTGACTGGACTTGTGTTTACAGGGAGCTAAGACTTAATTCCTATATAAATTGAGTTCCTCAATGGCTACCCCTTTCTCAAGAAGGGTACTTGAGAAATTCCACCTGTCAAACTCTTTCTGCCCACTGGTATGTTGATATAGGGTCCATATCTACCCTAGTGGTGCAGATATCTGGGGAGGTTGTCTAAATTGAAGGGTCATAAGCCCTTAGATTGATGAAGCCTATTGATTTCCTGTCAACTCATTTAGTATTGCCAAAAAAAAAAAAAAAATCCACACCACAAAACAAATCTATACACATAGGGAAATTTTAGAACATGAAAGATGAAGAAAGTATTTTCAAACTTAAGCAGAAGGAAAAGAAAGTAAATAACTAGAAAAAAATGGTGAAATTGTCAAAAAAAGGAAAGTAACTCAATAGCAGTATGTGCCTTTTTGGTAACAATGAAGACTCAAAGACATTGGAATAATATCTTTAATTTAAAAAATGAGGAAAAATAACTATCAACCCAGAATTCTATACCCTGTTAAACTATCATTATAGAGAGTTAATGACATGGAATACCCAGTGAGAGAGAGACAGAGAAAATGATCCATGATTAAAAAGAGTAAACTTACAAACATGCTATTCCATTTATATGAAATTCAAAAAATAAGCCAAATTAATGGCTAGTAATAGCTGTTTGAGTAGTGGAGATGAGTATAAAAACCGTATGCACTTTAACTCCCCCCCCCAACAAGAACATACTTTTTAAAGGAATGGGGCTGAAATAAAGACATTTGGTTTTTTTGTTTGTTGTTGTTTTGGGTTTGTTATTGTTGTTTGGGGTTTTTTTGTTTTGTTTTGTTTTTTTGTTTTTTAAGTACTAGGGATTGACCCCAGGGGCATTCTACCTCTGAGCTACACTCCCAGTTCTATTTTTTATTCTTTACTTTTGAAACAGGGTCTCTTGCCAGGGGTAGTGGTACACGCTTGTAAACCCAGTACTTGGGAGGCTGAGACCATAGGATCCAAGTCTGCAGCCAGCCTCAGCTACTTAGTAAGGTTCTCCAAAACTTAGTGAGACCCTGTTTCAAAATAAAGAATTAAGAAATAGAACTGGGTGTATAGCTTGGAGGTAAAATGCCCTTGGGTTCAATCTCCAGTACTGCAAAAGAAAGAAAGAAAGAAAGAGAGAGAGAGAGAGAGAGAGAGAGAGAGAGAGAGAGAGAGAGAGAGAGAAAGAAAAAAGAAAAAAAGAAACAGGGCCTCACTAAGTAGCTAAGGCTGGCTATGAACCTGCAATCCTCCTGTCTCAGCCTCCCAAGTACTGAGATTACAAGCATGCATCATCCTGCCTGGCTTAATAGACATTTTAAGTTTTCTTTTCAAAATACTTACTAAAGCTACCTAGTGAGGCACTCCGCAACTTAGTGAGACTCTGTTTCAAAATAAAGAATAAAAAATAGGGCTGGGGGTATAGCTCGGAGGTAGAACGCCCCTGAGTTCAATCCCTAGTGCTGCAAAAAAAAAAAAAAAACTTACTAAAGAATTACTTAAGATACATTTCTGGAACAAAGAGATAGAATCCAGAAGTTTGGAGTGGGTTTTAATAATAAACAGCAAGAGAGAAAAAGTGGTAAATAAATAGTTGCATTTAAACAAACATTGACTAAGAACAATAATGATGACTTTGAGGAATGGGGATTAAAGCAAAATAGAATTAAAACACTAGATAACAACCATGGAGGTGGTAAGTGGTTAATTGGAACTAAAGCATTCTAAGATCCTGTTTTGTTCTGAGGGATGGTAGAAATGTTAACTGTAATTTTGAGTCAATGTTTAAAAATTAAGATACAAGAACAGCAGAAATAGAATGTCTAATTTTGTATCAATTGATTAGGAAATAATAATTATTCAGTCTTATAGAAAGAAGGAAAGGAGAAAAATGAAAGCACAGAAAAGGCATTGTAAATGGAAAAATAACGGAATAGGTCCAGTTAAATTAGTAATTATAAATGTAACTTATTAACAGATAAGCATTTAACATCTGTTAGAAGATAGCTAATCTACCATGATATTTATAAGAGACTCCCAAAACATAATTACACCAAGTAAGAGGGTTGAAAAAGATAAACCCAGGAAGATACTTCAAAAAATGAGAGCGAGCTGGGCGTGGTGGCACACACTTGTAATCCCAGCATTTGGGAGGCTGAGACCGGAGGATCCAGGTTCGCGGCCAGCCTCAGCTACCTAGTGAGGCACTCTGCAACTTAGTGAGACTCGGTTTCAAAATAAAGAATAAAAAATAGGGCTGGGGGTATAGCTCGGAGGTAGAATGCCCTTGAGTTCTCCCCAGTACCGCAAAAAAAAAAAAAAAAAAAAAAAAAAAAGG